>WBMZ01009962.1:0-40106 GCA_013400975.1 Atrichornis clamosus
CAGGTCTAGCAAAACCACGACGATTATTCTTTATGATGAATGTATTATTAAAAGACAATAAGAAACACCAGTCTGTCACTGGTATTTTAGCAGTAGCCACTGCAGAGCATACCATCTTGGCCATATTTGTGTTCTGTTCTTTTTTAGTTTAACTTTAGAGGCAATTTTCCAGGGGATTGGTTATGATTCAGAGTTTCCATAGATGCAAATGTTTCAAAACTTAGCCAAATCATTAAGTTACAAATTTTCACAGAAGTGGGATCTAAATTTGCTTGTCGTGGTTATTCAGAAGGCAAAATTAATAATCATAGATTAAGATTAAGAATTTGTTGGGTAGGTCAAAATCTATCGCAAATATAGGTCTACTCCTACTTGTCGAATAGGATATATACGGTCATCTCTGGCACTGAAACTGAAGAAATTAAATGTCAAACACTTTGGAAAATACTATTAAAACCAGTCCACTTAACATTTTTGCTATTTGTGTGATTTGAATACGTTACCAAAAATCACAAAAGCCAGACTCTGAGTGTTTTCTTCTGGAAAGACCCTGTTTCAGGGCAAGGGGAGTTTTGCTTGGGGAATTAAGTCAGACGTCTACTCTCAGTTTTCCAAAATAATGTTTTTTTGAAATTTCTGTGAAAATAAATATTTTTTAGAAGTAAATAGGACTGTATAGCATACGGCATAGTAAGTTTGAATTCTCCGGCAGAACATTTTTTTCTAGATATCCACATTTTCTACTGTTTTGTGATTTTAGCACCTTTCTCTGAGACCAAGCAGTTACACTTCTGAAAATATACAATCACATTGAATGCTTCACACCAGTACATTGATCACGGATCAGATTATTTCCTTCCCTCTGGTCACTGGCAGTGAAATCCTAGCTGAATGACAAGGCAAGCCACTGCCTTTACCAGTCTGAGGTGCTGCACCACAGACTCTGATGTTGCTAGTCCTCAAAAACCCTGCTGTCTTGTTCTTTTAGCAGCTGCAGACAACTCTTCTAATGGGTATGTTAAGTATTGTTAAGTATTTTCTAGGAAATTATAACATTCCCTTCTTTCTACTTTGGTTTCTCCTTGATGTTTGGTTTTGGGGTTTTTTTTAGGTTTTGTTTTCATTTGCTTTGGGGTTTTTTTTGTTTTGTTGGGTTTGCTTGTTGGTTTTGGTTTTTTATTGTTGTTGTGGTTTGTTTGATTTTTTTTTTTTGGTCACTGAATAACTTGTAAAGTAAATTGATTTTGAGAACAGATGGAGAACTCATGGATGTCACCTGAAGTTTTTTCCATTGGCCCCAATAAGGTATGGAATACATATATGGATTGACCCATGAATTATCAAGACTCCCCTAAAAGATCCTGGTAAAATATATTTTCTTTCATTTAGGATGCAATCTTGAAAGAAGATGTAATTTTCTGTCAGTTTTATGTAAAATATTCTACATTTTTTTCAACACAAATGCAGAAATTCACTCATAGTACTTGACCTGAATACAGCTAAGAATCTTGATTTAAGATTACTAATTGCTTTACGACTCAGACTCAGTATGAAAACACGGCAAAAACAAGGGGTTTTTTGGTTTGGTTTGACTTTTTTTGCTTTTTTCTCTGGTATTTATACACTGTGAGAAATAAACAGCTGGGGTAAGCAGCAGGCTTTTCAATATGTTTTATTTATTTATACACAGAACTTTAAGCATATGTCATATTGATGGCATTTACATCATAATATATGTTGTTCCCTATAGCTGTGCAAATTCATCAAAATTGTCTGAATATCTACTGAATGTTAAGGCAGGAACAGCTTATCAAACTTTTTTTCCATCTGGTTCTTATCCTGCGGGCTCAGCTTTTCTGCATAAAGCACTCAGAGAAAGAAATATATGTTTTAAAATGTAATAGTCTGCCTCTGAAAGAGAGTGGTTCCTTTTCTCAGTCCAAAGGAAAGAAGAAATAGACATAAGAATTTAGTTTGTTCCAATATTGAGAATAAAAATAATAGAAGGGAAGCATCCACGGGGAGAACTAAGTAAGAGGATTACATCTAGATTAAATAAAATACATTAGAAGGGTTTGTATAACAGCTTGTACAACAAATACACCTTTTCACTTGTACGGTTCCATTTAAATTGATATATATTCAGCTGAGTTACTGATGCAGAAGCTCTGCTCTTTAGGTTTATGCTAACATGTTAAGACTTTGCCCTTCACTGAATGGTGTCTAAGAGGCTACCCCTTACGTGTGTCCATGGTCTGAGAAATAATACATGGAAAAATTACACAGGGACTTCTCTTGATATGTAGGATTGCGGTCAGTGCGTGCATACTGCACTCACGGGTTCCAGGGCTGTTAGCTGTTCTATCGAGGCTACGTGCCTCAATATGGAAAACTGTCTACCCTTCCAAATTAGAATAAGCAAGTACTGATTTCTCTGATCTTTGACATTGCTCTGGTGTCTGATTATGTCCACAAAACTTTTTTGTTTGATTCACTGCGTCTAGGGCAAGCCTGCTCCATGTCTACCCAGCTAAAATACATTTCAGTAAAAATTGCAGAAATTAAAAAAAGTGGGTGTATTTTGTGTTCAAACCATAATGTGTTCAAACCATAATGTGTTCAAATCCTGTGTTGTATTGATTTTCCACTCTAGAAGATTCATGGAGATCTACCTCCTATGTATTGTTCTGGCCAGTGAGTAGAAACGAATGCTCCATTTAGTAGGATACCTCTGAAGATGGAAAAAAAGAGCTCTAAATGACTAAATGACTGCACTAAATGACTAAGATGTTTTCTTTATAGTAGTAGACGTACTTCAAATATACTTTACATAGCAGGATAACGCTGTGTGCTATTCATTAGTTTGCATAAACACTATAGCAGTAATGATCCACTTACTACCACAATTCATGGGCAGAGAATATTCAGAAAAATGGAGCCAGTGAGTAGTGCTGTAACCATGGCAACAATTGTCTGGTACCTCACACATGCAGTATGGAATGAGAAGACACATGCCTTCCCACTCAGGGGGATACTCTGTCCAAACACCAATGATTCACCTCCTGCTTTTTCACAGAACTCCCAGAGGAGTGATGGGTACCTACTGTTGAGAAAACTATGACAAGTCTGAAATACGACAGGTGAAATGGAAACCTAGGTAAGATAGAATCTTCACCTTATTCCCAATAGATAAACTCCATTTATTTCCTGGCAATGTAAAGATTTTCAAGACTGAAGATAGCATATACACTTTTTATTCTGCATAGCCTGGAACCATGAATCTTCTTAAGACATATGTTATCTTCTCAGTATAAGTTAGTTTTGTGATATGTCTACCACCTAAGCTGTGAATAATTGTTGTTAAAAAAAAAAAAATTCTTCCCACAGTGACTTTTAGAAAACATACAAATTCTAAAACATCTGGTTTTCTGAATTTGTGACATAGTTTGCAGTGCCTCCAGTAACAATTTCAAGAGTATATACTTTTTACATTCATCACTCAATGGTCATTTTAATATGGTTCAAAAAAAAGGAAAACTGTAGAAAAAATTTTGGTTTTGATTACGTGGTTGGCACCTGAAGTTTTTATCCTTGGGCAATGGTATCCAAAATTATGTGCTTAGCTTGTTAAACATTCCCAAGATCAGTGGGAATGTTAAAAACAACTATGACATTTTGTCCTTGGAAAGGCAGTTAATAAGCTGGAATAATTTATTTTTACCATTCCAAAATCACTCCTTGTTCTCTACCTCATGCTTATTTCTGCAAATAATAAAAAGAAAGAACTGTAGTTTGAAAACCACCTAGTAAAGTATAGAACAAAATGCCATCAGCTAGAGGAAAGATCGAGTCCTTGAGCTTACTCAGAGTCCCACAGTGATGTATCTGAGTGGAATCTTTCACTGATACAAAAGAGTACATATAAATTTAGACATAGTAGGAGAATACATGTATGCTATAATTCAGTGTCATCATCAGAAAATTATCATGAAATTGACTTCTCTAAAATGAAAATTGCCTAGTATGCATCTCTTTAATAGAAACAAGAAAATATTACTGGATCCAGTAAAGCTGAAGAAACGGGTAAAATGCTGGCATGTGAATTTTT
This sequence comes from Atrichornis clamosus, assembly GCA_013400975.1. NCBI lineage: Eukaryota > Metazoa > Chordata > Aves > Passeriformes > Menuridae > Atrichornis > Atrichornis clamosus. The sequence continues at coordinate 4,109 of WBMZ01009962.1, forward strand.
CTGTTCATAAATGCAAGAAAACATCCAATAGAGAGAAAAAAATTGACATTCACATATTAAATTTTAAATATATCAGAAGAATTATCAGTGTTTCTGTCTATATTGCTCAGCAAAAAACATTTTCTCATTCTGCAGCAGTAGAAATGAATCACAGAAGGATTAACAAATAATAGATAAAACCTAAAATGCAGAATAAATAAATAAATAGGTCTGAATACAGTTTACATAATGTATAACATAGAAAACAATAGCGTATTCCCACTTGGAATACTGCATTTTATTGTGGGCTTTAAATATATGTATTCAAATAATAGAAATAACATGATTGTATCAGAGGCCTGATAAGGACTGCCATATAAAAAGCAAATAAAATGACTGAATAATTTGATTTGAAACAGGACAGGAAAGAAGGGAAAAAATAGACAATTTCCAGAACATAAATGGAATCTTGCTGTCCTAGAATAGTAATACTGAAACATTTCCTTCAGACATAAAACATAAGTCCTTCAAAACTCTTTTTTTTTAAATGTGTGCTTGTGTCACGTAACTATTTTGCGGAACTTTCTACCACAAAAATTCATCAGACCAATAAAATTTAATAGTATACCTGTACCACTGAAGAACGTGCTATGGATTTATTAAAATTTCTGTAGTCATAGAATACTGAGTGAAATCTGAATTCCTATGGTTCAAGTTGTGCCTTGCCCTCTGATTGTCAGAGAAGCAACTTCAACTGAAGTTCACCTATATCTGCCTATTGTGAATATTCCTGTGCCTTTCCCAGAAGTAAATCCTGCAGGTTGTAACAAGACACAGAATCATGAAACCACCACTCACTCCAAATGCCAATTGCTACTATGTCTTAATTGTATTTTCTTAATTATTTGATCTAGGTAAGTTACGTCTATTCAAATTTCATTTTTAATTTAAAAACCCACTTTTGTTGATGTCCAGATGCTACATAAAATTAGTTAAGTCTTGCTCTGTTGTGCATTTAGACAAAACAAGAATCAAGACAAAATAGAAATGAATTGACTTTGGTTTTCAGCATTAATTTCATTTTACTAATATTGTAATAATTTTACAATGGTTTGAGGCAAAAATGAAAGATCTCCCTTCTGGTGTGAAAAAAATCCAACCTAAAAAACCCCAGGCCCAAATGATATTTTTTTTTAATTGACAGAACATTTGTCTGACATTTAACATGACAAATGTTTTGGGTACACATTTGTTGCCATTTCTCGCTGCACATTTACTCAACCGCGCCATAGGATAACCACCACGAGTGATATGATCAGAAGTAAGGAAAGAACTTCTCAAGTACTTTTTGCCATAGGGGCGTTTAGGTGTCTATGCAGCACTTTTTACCTTCTAGTTCCTAAAGAAAGCCATTCATTCTTGTGCAACTGGCAATAGACTAGAGAGAAATATTTGTTTTGGCTAAGCAGCCTGTAGGGATTCTACAGGAATGATTCAACAGTAGCCAGAAAGCAATTAAGCTTTCTCAGAGGCATGAAAATTAAGTATAATCATACCTTGATTTAGTTTGTGAAATTTTAACTGAGGAGTCTATACAAATCCCAGAGGTACCTCACAGCTTTAATTGTTTAATTATTATTTGTGATATGAAACAGATGCTTTTCTTGTTGACCTCATCTACCTGAATATCACTTTGAAACATATGCTAAATGACCACCTTGGAATTAGGTCAAGTGATTAAGAAGACAGCCAGATGGTTGTTTAATCTCAGTGAATAATGTTTGGAGATTTTTTTTTAAAGCTCGTTTAGAAGTACTTATAATTTTTGCATATTATGCTATTTCAAAGTAGTATCCCATTGGTGTTGATGGATTTTCAGTGGACCAGGAGAGGGTTAATGATAATTTCTCTGGAGTAGCTCCTGTTTGATACTAATTTTTTTGTTTGTTTGTTTTTGACTTTTGAAATAGTGGTGGAAAAAACAGCTCTAAGAAAAATGAGTATATTGATACATTATTTTAGAAGGCTGATGAGTAAAGTTCATCTCCTTGAACATGTGAGAGTAATAAATATGCTATTTCTTCAGTGGCGATGAAGCTTATTATTCACATGAACATTGTTGAGCTAACAGTCCTACAGGTTGAAAAAATTAATTATTCATATTGTATGTAGCATCATGAGGTTTTCCTCAAAATTAGGAAGTTAAAAAATTGTTTTCAAATATTTGTCAAGGGTTTTTTGTTTTGATTTGGTAAGTTTGGTGTTTTGTTTTTGTTTTCTTTTAATGAGGGCATTAATTTTCTGTGGCTTTCAATCTGAAATTCATCCTTAAAGAGTCCCTTATAGACTCAAGTTTTCAGCACCATTTTCATTACTAGTTTACTCTTTCTTAACCTGTGGACTTGTTGTTTTTGTATTTCTTTCAGTGTTGCTCATGGTTACCCAAGACTCAAAAGGGCTGTTTAAGTTGCCTGACACATTTCTTTGTCCAGGCGGATTTTGAGAACTTTCTATCCATATCTGGCATTTCCAAACACACAGCTGAGAAATTATCAGCAACTCCAGACAGCCTTCAACTTCTCTGGAAATGACAAATATGAATCTCATTGATGTAATTGCCTATAATACAAGTAACATATAATTGCTCTTTACATTTGTTGTTTGATCAGTATTTCCTGAACAAAGCATTAGACCTGTCATTCATGAATAGGATCTACAGCATATGTGTCCAAATGAATCAGAATTTACAGATCATATATTTCATTACACATATGCACCTCTATCTGGTGGTATTCCAAAATAGATGTATTTTAGCCTTCTTATGCCTTTATTTTGAAAACCATAGGAAAAGAAAAAAAAAGAAGACATTGAATTTAATGCGCTAATGCAATTTTCTCTTTTCAATAAAAGTAGGCAAATAAAGTCATTATACTCCTTTTCTTGAAACCAATTCTCCTCTTTCTGATCTACCTATAACACAGTTTTGTCCACATATGTAACCAGAAGCCAGAACCTGTGGAACAGAAAATGTCTCATCGTTAATCAAAGATGTGGTTTAATATGATTTAGGTCAAGGAAATAAACCTTCTCTGTGCAGCTTGATTGCTGCTACTGACATCACCACTTTTATTACTTTCACGGCTTTGGAAACCAATTGACATTCAGTTCAGAAATAACTCTGTTTGCTCAGCCAAACTGACTTCAATGCTCTCTCTGTGAGCTGACAGCTGGCTTGCAACAGATGATGATGAGTAATCAGCTGATCATGTCTGAAAACAGAACCATGCACCTGGAACCATCTTAAATTCACATTTCTATTGCATTTGGAATAGTTGTGGAGGCCTCAAGGATTGATATAATATCATCATATCTCTGTTAAATATTAGCTTTTGCAAAATTGGTTTCTTCCAGCTGAATTTACATAGCTGAGTTCACCTGCGCATATATATGGAACTCTCTTCTAGTTCTGTAAATTAAAGCATTCACACCATCTTTGACATCCACAGACTTTTTTCCCAGAAAATGTTTCCTCAGACTGAAGTAAAATTAATATAGTTCAGAGATTAAAATAATTAGAGATTAATGTCTGTACCTTCAAATAAAAAAATCCTCCTGTAGGCTTGAGGCACCAACCCAATCTTTTGCTTTTAGGATTTTTTAATCATCTCTCACCATGTCCTCCATAACTGTAAATCTTGGTTATATTGCTGTAAAAGTTTATATCTTATCCACAGAAATACTCATGTTGAATACTTTTTCATAAGATTTGTACACAAAAAGTGGAGAAATTATTAGCTGATTTTGCTTGTTAACATAATAAATGACAAATGAAATAATAAGCTTTTCATTCTGTGAGACTGTTGCTCGGTGTTAGTGGTTGTATTGCTGCAGCTTATGTCTAGTCACATGTTTAGAAGAAGTAGCAAACAACATCCGCAATTAGACAGCTAAAGATCAGCGTACATGCCCCACTATGTTATGCAACAACAAAGATGTTTGGATACGTCTGAGGTGTAGGAAGGAGAAGTTTACCAAAAAAGGACCTCTGTGATCTTCAGTTATCCAAGGAGATGATGGCTGAGGGAATGGTTAACTGACATTATCACTACTTCATTAATCATAGGGTTTAAACACAGGCTATTACAGTATATGCTACCAGGGTGCTATGTGTAATCTCCCTTGGTAAATAAGCAGTAGGTATGTGTCTTCTGAATGTGAAGAAGCCTGTTAGGGACCATGTGATTTTGCAGGAAGACCTACCCGAGGAGGATTAGGATCAGGCTGTCTGTGGCTCAAGATTCCATTTTGCCTGCACAGAAATTGTGACAAATAGGTGGAAGCCTCATGCTGGGAAGCCTCATGGTTAATGGTTCCCACAGCTGCAATGTGTAATAAATTCCATTCTCATTGGAGAGGGGGAAAGGGGGGACCCAGGTGCACATGCCCAGGCCCCCTGCATATACAGGGCTGGCAGGCCCGGAGTGTGGGGCTGCCCTCTCCTGCACCGACACGGGAAACCTCGCTGTGTATCAGCTCTGAGAATAAACCTCTGTTTTGCATAAAGACCATGGCCAGCCTCTGTTTAGCCTGTGCTTATCTTAGAATCATGTAGAGCCTTTCTAGAAACTCTAACTGGAGGCTACACCACACGTAGACTTGCAACTGTTATTTATCAAGAAATAAAAACCTTTATGGAAAGGATCTTTCTGGAAGGACGGACACACGGTTACTAGTGAAGAAATTAATTTATTGTATTTTAAATTTTCAGACAAGTTCTTTCATCTGGGTGTTTTAAAAGGCTTGGAGAAAAAAAAAAAACCAACAACCAACCCAAGCCACTGTTTTATAGCCTGTGTATGTGATTCTCAGTTGCTTCCACTGGTTCCCATTGGTGTTATACATCATTTAGAGTAGTGGGGTTTATGGCATGGTGACTTTATCAATGTGTGAAAGTACCTGATTAAAGAATAAGCAGCCAGACTCTTTACAGTGGTATTGAATTATGGTACAAGAGACAGTAATCACAAACTGAAACACAAGAAATTCCTTTAAATATTAGAAAAATATTTTGTAGCGACAAAGTGGTTAAACACAGGTTTTTCAGCATGACTGTGAAGTCTCCATTCTTGGAGACATTTAAAAGTCAACNCCTTTAAATATTAGAAAAATATTTTGTAGCGACAAAGTGGTTAAACACAGGTTTTTCAGCATGACTGTGAAGTCTCCATTCTTGGAGACATTTAAAAGTCAACTGGACCCAGTCCTGAGCTGGATTAGTCTTTAGAAGTCCCTGCCAACCTCATCCCTCTCTGGCTGTTATGGAAGGGCTTCTGCTTTGGAGGAAATTGCAATTTTCCTGGGAAGCAAGCAGATCTGCTCATGAAGACGAGCTTGTAGGGACTGTAGGGTGTCAAGAGCAGAGAAGAGTCAGCATCTCACAGAGGACATGTGAAACAGGAGAAGGGAGCAAGTGGCCAGTAGCCAGGCCTCAAGGACAAGGGAAAGGAAACTTCATGGAGTGCAAATACTGGTACTCTGGGCTTGGTTTTGTTGCTATAAATCAACCTATACGTTCCACTTTAATGAAATCATTACAGAGATGATTTTTTTATAGTTGTTCACTTTCAGATTTAGATAATCATATATTTAAATTCTAGGTGCTTGTGCAACAGCTACGTTATGTAGTCTAATCAACTCTTCAGGCATGCATATCATTACCGGTACATCACAAATACAAAACAACTTACTTTCAGTTCATGACCATCTTTTTTATTATTGCTTTATCCATTATCATAACATGTCATATACAGAAGCTTTCTCAAAAAAATCCTATGAGATTTTGGACTTTTGAGTTTGTCCTCATTCTTTTTTCAGTCACTTTGAAAAAGTATTTTGCATGCAAACAAAGCAGCTGGAAAATGTTTCAATCAACCTCTATAATCAAGGGTTTGTTTTTTACTTGTTCAGTGCAATGGCCTCACAGTGATAGCAGATATTATCCAGTAGTGATTTTTTTAGAGTATTCCTCTTTTCATCTTTGTTTTGAGAGTAAATTAAAATTTAGCCTGTCATCAGCATGCAGTGTAATATTTTGAAGAATATCAACTGTTTTATAGTGACAGTGGAGAAGCTTTGTTCTCCCTCAAATTTATCTCAATGTTTTTTTAGTGAGTGAATCCCAACTGTGTGAAAACTTCCTTTTTCTATTTGGTGGAGAGTAGATTGCACTTAAAAGCTGAACAAAGAGAAGAAACAAAGTGTGCTGTCACAACCTCTAGAAAATAGAGGATCATTGAAAACTGTAAAACTAGTATGAGTATGAAAATAATCTTTTCCAAAGATAGGTTTGGGCAAGAGTGTAAATTAGAGCTGGTGACAAACCACAGAAATAGGAATACTGTAAGAAACAAACATTATGTAGCTCCTGTGGGCAGTTCAGAGAGTGTTCAGCATTGGAGCTGCACAAGGTAGATTCCAAAGTGTGGCATCTCCTTCCTAGAGTAAGCACACTTTGCCTGTGTTTGTCACTGCTTAGTGAGTACGAACAGCACAAGATTGCAGAATTGAACATGCAAACATATAAAACAAAACAAAAAAAAAAAAGGTGAAGAAAGCTAAAAGCAATTAGCCATTGCCTTTGTTTGATATGGCCATGGTAGGCCTTCAACAGCAGCACAGAATGGGGTAGAATGTTATATATAGTAGTCTCAAAATCAATTGCTTCTTACTTTGTGTTATCAGAGAACCACAGATGTTTCTCCTTGATTTTATGCAGACACTTGGACAATAATATTGACATTAAAAAATCATGCGGTAGATGGCTCTGTTCTTTCTAAAAACCTTGGAATTCAAATTACAGTCTTTTGAGGAAGAGTTAGTGTCATGAGATCATTTCATGTAACCTCTTTACTCAGCCCCTTCTTTTTCTTTCTTAAGAGTTACAAAGAAAATGGGTGAAATGTGCGAAGAAGATGAAAGAAATGAAGAAAAGCGGTGCCCTTACAGAAATGTCACTAATCTCAGCAGGAAGATGGGATGGAACTGAAGCAAGAGCACAGAGATCCTTTTCAGAGAAAGATGATTGCACTTGAGCTTTTTCCTGGGTTAAAAAAAAAAGGAACATACGAGGAAAAACTGTGTGTTAGATATACTAGCCACCAAAGGAGAGCAGAAAATAGAAAGAGAAGGATGTCAATAATCTGAGGCTGCCAAGAAACTAAGGATAACAAGTTCTAAGTTAACAGAGGGCCTCACCTTACTTCTGTAACAACCTAGGGCAACCACCTTCAGTGTCCTACCCAGTATGCATCTACTTTCCCCTCCCAATAATGGTTCTCTTGCCTGTTCGTGTCAGGACTGTGAGTTCACCTTTGAAATATGGTGGTTCCTCATCTGTTTTTATTTCTAGATTCATGTCCACAGCTCTCTTTTGCCTTTAAAACTATCAGCCCTGATCCTGATTCTTGTTTTCTCCAGCACATGTCTCTTTCCTTACATCTCTACTAACATGATTTCAGAGGTGATTTCTGAGATATTTGTACCTCCTTTAAAGTTTCAGGCATAGGAATCACACATCTAAAAAGCTGGTTTTATTTTATTTTTAATTTAAAATTTTCTTTCTAATAGGTAAAAAGAAAAAATGCATCAGTCAAGAATAAAGAGGGTAGGAATAGAACAGAACCAAAAAGCCTATGTTTTGGTTTTGTTGTTGTTGTTTCATTTAATTTTTAATGGGATTTTTCTTAAAAGGGATTTCACTTTTTTTTAATTTTATCCTGGGTTTTTTTCCACATCTGTTATAATTTTCTTCATGAATTCTTGCTTCATTTCCCTCAGTTTCCTACACATTCCTGTGCTATTTGGCCTTAGCACTCTTCTGGAGTAATTTTTTGTATCTACCATTTTTTTTCAAGTTCTTCCCTGTCTATCCTATTATGGAACTACTGAACATCAACATTATCCAAGACTGAAATAAATGCAAAAAGTCAGCAGGCATGATTTATAAGGGTATTGATTATGAAAACCACCACCACTACCAAAACACAGGATTTTTTTTTTTAATTACTCACACCCTTCTTGTATTTATAGAAGTAATGTCAGAATCAACAGTTTTGGAATTACAGATTCTTTGCAGAAGTGGCCAAAAGATGAAACTTCTGCTCTGTCATAAGAGAGAAAAAAATTGGCCTTTACTACAGCTTCAAATTAAAACAAACAAACAAACAAAAAACAAAAAAAAACAAAAACAAAAAATAAGAAAAAGAGAAAAAAGAAAAAAAATAGGAACCATTTCCATACCTGTGTGGGAATATCTGAATCTTGCCCTAACTCAAGTGTGAAAACAACCAAATGCATTCAGAGCCTTGGCCAATTTTTCAATATTTTTAATTTACAGGGAGCCTTAGCATGCTAACAAGTATTGATGGTCAACAGAAGCGGGACAGCAGAAAATGCCTTTATCACCTGGCCCTGCAATAAATGCAGTAGATCAGCTATGCCTGTGCCAGAGCTGGGGTATATGACAGAGAAGGGAGGAGACACATACTGATGTTACCAGCTTCATCAAACTAATTTTAATCTATTGCCATAAGTAACCAAGATCCTTTCAGTGCTAAGGCTCTCCACAGATTCAGCAGCTGCACCCAGAGACTTCACAGCACAGAGGTGCAGTTAGTTGGCAAGGCATGGCAAACACGCTCTCCTGAGTACTGTGCAACCATTTGCAGTGGGGCTAATTATGGGTCAGACACAGGAAAGGGATTTGATCTAGAAGGTCACTTTTTTTTTGAGAAAGATTCAATCAGGAACTTTCTCAAGAGTTTGAAAGCCAAAATTTTATATAGGAAATCTTAATTTTAATCAGTGTCTGGATATGTTACTTTGGAGTTGATTCTTCAAGGTTTAATTTCCAGTATTGGAGAACATGCATATGAATCCATTAAATTGAAGTAAGTATAGGAAAAAAAAAAAGGATTATAATTTCTATTCCTGCATGTTCTTTTTATAAAATTCTTTGTAGGATTTTTTTATTTTTTAACTTTGTTCTAGGATTTGAAGTTAGCAAGGATTGTACCCTCTCAGTGTCTGTAAAGTTTAACTCCTTATTATAACTGCAGTATTGCCACAAATTAAGTACTTAGAGAAATACATTTTTGATTGTAGAACAGTGTTTAGCACGTCAACATGTAATCCAAATTCAGGTGTGTAATGAAACTTAGGCAAGCTTTTTTTCTGTTTGGCACATTATGTCAGATGACGTGCTTCTTACGCAAGATCCATGAGGAGAGCACAACTATTTATAGTACGCAAATGATATGAAAATATGTCGGTTTTTTATGATAGAATCATTGATGCTCAAGGATATCCTGCCTTCCCCAAATGAGAAAGAAAGAATGAAAAATACTCTCAAGTTCAGCAACTGCCAAGCTCCACGTCTAGTACAGCAGTGTCTGGCTTTCCTGGCCCTGCAAGCTGCATACCAAAACCCCTGCATGTCTGAAAAGCACAAGACATTTATTCTGTAACTAAGAAGGGCAGATAGGTCCCTGTGAATGGTTCAAAGGTAGAAGAGAACAAAAGACAGAGGAGACCTCCCTAGGAGATCTCACTGTTCTATTACCGGAGGGAGGAGGGACGCACACCTTGATCATTGAATGACCTTTTGATTTCAGCTTCAAAAGAGCTTCATGTCTCCACATAGCCAGGGATTTCAGTCAGACAGAAGCCCATGTGCTGCACTCTACTGCACACTGTGCACCCCTGCCATGGAAGTCTCACTTGAACTTACTTACCACTCTTGAGCCTTCACCGGAGGTACTACTTAATGAAAGAGGTAATTTCATGGCCAGCCAGTCAGCAAGCATCAGATATATTTAAAATAAAAATTACAAAGGAAAGATACCATATTTTTAACAGCTAGGTTTACTTATCACAGGTTTTGTTTTTCAAACCAAAATTATACAGGCAAAAAATGAATAACAATAACACTATAAGCAGCAAAGTATAGTTTTGAACAAACAGTAGTAGCATCAAAGGTTCAAAGTCTGTAAGGAAGTCAAGAATAAAGGAGGATGGGAATAGTTTTGACTCCTATATGTTTATAAAAGCAGTAATGTGCAGTGTACATGGAGTGACCATGACATATTATTTCTCTTTTTGACTTATAATTAAGAATGTAAGAAATATGAATTTGTATAGGTTAGGCACCAGATTTTGTGCTTATATAGCATTGCTAAAGTTAATAGAAGTTAGCTCATTAACCTCCCAGAGGTTCTTGTGCTAAATATTATATGAGCTGCTTTATGTGTTCATCTTCTATGTCTCACATACTTCGTACAAAGGAAATGTAAGCAGGTTCTCTTTCAGATTGTATTCAATATTTTATTTGCTGAACACAGACACTCAGTATTTCACTTTTCCTTAATCTTTTTTAATACAGCACCATTTGAAACAACAGGTAGTATTGGAAGTGACTATATTTTAACAAGCATCCTCTTTTTCCAGCAGCCATATATTGCTTTAGATTGTATAGGCAATCTTTTCTATGTCATTTCCAAAACTGTTTCAACTGTAAGACAAAATTTAATTATTTTGCTGACATAAATGAAGGTGCAGTAATTATTATCTACATATTTTCACAATGAATTGTGAATAAAGATATTTGCTTTTTTATCTTAATTATCAGTCTGCATTCTATTCAGTTTTCATCTAGAAACTAAAAGGAAGTTGAGTTCCAAATATGCACGTGATTTGACTGTGGTGTTTCAAAAAATGCTGCACACTGAGCAGTGCCCTGCTTACTGCAGCCACTTACTATGCTAAAGGCACGTCATCTGTGCACTAGAAATGCCTGCAGCTTGCAAAATGTTTCATATCCACAATCCATTTCTGCATAACAGACTCAGTCAAACCAGGTACACACCCAACGGGTTAGTCATCTCAGTTGCACAGATTTTGGGAAGAAGAGATGGATATAGACAAACAACTCCCCCACTATCACTACCCTCCTAGTTGGAGAAACACCGGATAAATATTTTTCTAGGTTGTTTCATCTAATTCTTTTTCCCTCATATCCCTGCCCCTCTTGAAAGATGATTCAATTCAATTTAATTTAATCTCCACTTACTCCCATTTTCTTAGCCCCTTCGTACACTTTCTTTTCCTGTAAATTTAACATACTAGTTCTTTGCTGCCCACAAAACTGGCTTTGCTCCTTGGTGGAATTCACAGAATCACAGAATGGCTAAGGTTGGAAGGAATGACAGTGTGTAATATCCAACCTCCCTGCTGACTGCTTCTGATCACCTTCTTGTCACCAGTGCAGATAGAGATGGCCTTCAGAACGAGGCGCTCAATCACCTTTCCAGGGACTGAGGTGAGGCTGACTGGCTGGTAGTGCCCTCCTTGTCTATTTTGAAGACTGTGGTGACATTTGCTTGCTTCTAATCTTCAGGCACCTCTCCTGATCATCACAACTTTCAAAGCCCGGCAATAACAAAGCCCTCTCTATATTACTAACCCTGTGTGCAGCTCAAACCCAAAACACAGACCTGTACTAGTCACTGCAAAGAAAATTAACTCTACCCTAGCCAAAACCAGCACAGAACTTTAAGACCCCTTTTGGGACAAGGTACTGCCCCTGCTGCAAGGGAAATCCCCATGCAACCTGCTGGCTCTTGTGCAACTTCCAGAGAGACAATTCAGTACCACCCTGCCACTGGAGTGTTGTAATTGTCCATTATGTTGCAGATGAGTTTGCAGCCAGGATTAATTTACTTTCCATTTATTTTGCTTCTATAACCTCTTAAAAACAAACAGACAAAAAGGATCTCAGTGCTTAATGAAAAAGTATGAGCTTTGTCACACAACTATAAGCCTTTCAAATTTATATTTTCTGTATAGGAAGAGGAAAATATAAACTTCTTTTTTTTAAGACGCATTCCCATTTCCGTATAAAATCTACACAGCATGCAGCAAATCAGCTTAAATATAAACTGTTAATATGCTTTGCTTTCAGAGGGCAGATCATTAACAGAAAGTTTACTTTAGGCCTTTAAAATTCTTCTCCTATCTTCCGCTCTCTCTGGCTCTGTGACCTCAGGGGATGTAATCCCTTAAAATGCAGCTCATCTTCAATAAGCAGAGAGAACATATGTACGTTCTTCACTGAAATCCCCAGGTATCATGCAACGCAGTTCACTTCAGATTTTACAGTTAATTAAAGCCTCATACACATTTTCTGATTCTTCAGCTGGCACTGGAGAGTTTTAAAGCTTAGACCACTTTAGCTATTACTCTGCTAGAAAAGTTTGCTAATAAACATTAATGTTCATGTGCCTTTCTTGCTGACCAACACACTGTAAAGGGAAGTTTATAACGACTGATCTCCTCCTACAAAGAGGATGAGTGGAAACTGAGATTGCAGGAGGGACTAGAGTTTGAACTGTCTGCTTAAAAATAATCCCCCATAAAAAGTAGATTTCTCTGAGAAAATGTACCTTGAAAATAAGCAAATGAACATTGAGAAGAGGTTAGAAAACATTTCCAGGTTATAACCTTGAAAAATAGTTAGGAAAAAGTCACTTTTCTGAATAATATGCTTGGATCTTGTAGTTGACAGATGTAGCATCATGATATTATGAGAATAAATAACATGCCCTTAGAAGGAAATAAAGCACATTGTTTTCTGTCCAAGCCCTTTCAACAGTCACTAAAATTACAGTATGTTTTCAAACCCTTATTTTTTGTTTAGCGCCCTGTGTGAGGAATATGTATATAATAGTTGTCTGACAGCCGATTTGATCTCCTAGGATGAAGATTCAGTGTTAATTTTTTTATCTTTTAGCAAACAATTTCCTATTCCTATCTCTCTTTAGAGTAGTAATTCTTATAAAATCTGTTCTTCTTCCTCCTTTTTTTCTCCCTCAGCTAATATTGATCTTTCTTTTACCAGGTTGTTCCAATCACCTTTTCAATCTGTCATCCTCTTTCTCTCCTCTGATTACTGTTTCTCTTTTCTCTATTTTGCTTCCATCTTCCTTCAATATCCTACTTTATCTTTATAACATTCATGCACCCCTCTTGAACTTTCACTGGACTGAAGGCCCTTGATCATGGCATAATCTCATGCTTCAAGAAGTTATTATCTGAAGACTGACTATAAAAATGTCACTACACTGTTATTCTCCCATGCATCTTGTTGTGGGGTTGATCTTAAGATCAACAGGGCTTTTGTTACAAATGAAAATATTTTTATTCCTTCTGTTTAAAAACATCACAGTAGGCCAGGTGACTTCAGACACTTCATTTTTCTGACATAAATTCTTTTATTTTGTCTTTTTTTCGTTTGTTTGTTTTTTGACTGAAGCTACTAAGACATAAAATTTGCCAGACACATTTTGTGACTGAAAGATGTAATGAAGACTGAAATCTTCATTCCGTTTCTGATACTGTTAATGTGCACCCTTGATCCTTGTGTAAGAAACAGTTTTAAGGTCAAAGACTATACACAAATATAATTAAAGACAGAATTAGGGCCCAGGTTTCTTCTCACCTGAATGGCTCCAGGGACCATGAGGAAATTTTTTTTATTTTTTTAATTAAAGTGCAGTTGGGGAAACTATTAGAAAATTAGTCCATATATACTGTGTTCATGGGTATTTTACTCATGTCAGTTGAGGCATGAACCTACAACAAGCTTTCTGCAAAGACTATGGGGAGACACATCACCATCTGTCAGTGCTGGTTGCAAAGCAAGGGTTCTGGAAGAGGAATGTATATTGCAAAATAGATTTGCATTCCTACACATCCTACAACATCCAGGGGCATATAAAACTACACTTGGCTTAACGTTCAGCCTCTATTGAAGCTTGAAAAGGATTTATTTTACATTTGAAATATTTATATTTCTGAAAGTGCCAATAATAATGTATTAATAATTGTATTGATACAAGAGCAGGATGGTAGTCTACGTTATTCATTCCTAATGTTAATATCTTTTCCTGTGGTAAAAGGCTTATGAAAAGGATATACGTTTCAGAAGCAATTCCTTTTGTGTCAACAGCATATACTTCACTACTTTGGGGACAGTGTTCTTCATAATTTCTTCTCGGGTAAACTTGTTATCTGAAACACTGACAATCTGAAAAATACCCTACCATGGAGACTAGCATCCTGGGCATTCTTGCTGGAACATTTTCCGGCTATTCTTTATTTTCACACTATTTTTGCAATTCCAAGTTTAAATAGTTTATGATGATTATTTTCCTTTGGTCCCTATCCCTTAATTAGTCTTTTTAGAAGGTAATTGCATGTATTTCTTTGATATAGAAAGGGAATCTGCAAAAGCTAAGAAAGATTCATGGCTAGAAATGCCAGATGATATAAATCAGAGTATGCCTATTAATTCCCCTAGGTCTGTGCACATTTAACTTGGCCTGTTTCTACATCTGCAATAACATGGTCTCATTTAATATTCTAGATAGTTTTTTCATTACTTGTAGTGGATTTGCTGTTTGTTTTGTCTATGGATGTATTTGGAGTTGAGAGAAAAATTGCATTATTTTATATATTTAAATAAGAGCAATGCTTGCACAGAAAATAATGACAGTACTCTGTAATTTCCTCTTTTATGAAAGCTTATAGCTCTCATATCACATAAATGAAATGTTTTGGTGCATTGCTGGCCATGGAAATCAAAGAAACAGTACTTTAATTTGTGATTACTTCCTGTCAGAATAGCAACCCACTGTAACTTGGCAAAGAAAAGTAGAAATGTAAGTGAGCTGTAAATACTCACCTTTAACGAAATAACAAGTTTGTGAAACAGATGTTTCTCTAAGGTCAGAAGGAAAAGTTTAAAATCACAAAACCTTAGTTTACCTGTTAATATTATGCAGTAATACAATTTCTTACAACTCCGTTGCCATAGATTAAGAACACTTAGCAGGTTTTTTACAGATTCTCAGTTAACTGTCAATTGGGAAGGAAGACAAAGAAAGGATGCACTGCATTTTCCATGTTAAATGAGCATTTTTCTGCTACTAGCCTATAAAATTATTGTTGAGTAAAGGGAAACTGCAGAAAAAAAGATGTGTTACTTCTTTATCAATCCATATCAATATTTCACCTATATAGATAAGAGCTGGAGAACTTGCAGAAATTTTCCTATTAGTCATCTTTGATTTTTCCAGATTCAGGGTTAAATATAACATTTTTCTTTAAGAATAATTCAGAACTGTACATTTGGAATTGCTTTAATTGAATTCAAATTGATAAAAATCTGTTTAACTTGGTAGTAATGCCATATAATGGGCTAGATTCTAAAAGCTTTAAATAGTTTTGGGGTTTGGGGTTTTCTTTGGTGTGGTATACATTGAGTTTTCCTTTCTTAACAGTTTTTAAAAATTAACATATTCATCTTAGCATTTTAGTCTCTTTTTGTAACTGAGTGTGAAAGCAGTAATCACATTAGCAGAATTAAGAAAAATGACACGGGTAACTAGTAAATGATGAAGAAAAGCTTAATATAATTAGAGAATTATAAGACCTGCAATATCTCTGGGTTAACAGAGAAACACATTCAGATCATTAAATTATGCTTCATTAGAGTAAAATAAAATCAGAAAGCACTGTACATAAACCTGCATAAGCAAGAGAAACTTGTTTTAAGGTATCTTTTAAAATCAGTAATTTTATCATACAAACTTGCCTGCATTTTTAAGATACACAGGAGAGTATTTATGATTTAGGCTTGGATTAATCTATGTCAAATAAATTTGTGAATGACAACCTTAGCACCTTGGTAATACTCCAAATGACTGATGTGGTTAGTGATGTACGTGGGTTGCAAGAGATATTTTCTTATGGGGGAGTATGTGATTGCTAGAGTGAGCATCAGAGAAATGTAAAGACAAAGCTGTGCTTTAAAAGAAACAGTACTTTTATCTAATTGTAAATGAATTTATACATTTTGGAAGGGGTGTTTTTTGTTGTTGTCATCATCATCCACTCCCCTGTGCATTAAGCTCATATCAAAGCAAAAACATACCTTGGATCTGGAAGGATCCTGGGTGGTAGAGAGGGAAAAGGTACTTGGAAAGCACTTGCTGTGAATGTCAGCATTTTGTCAGGGGCGGACAGTCATCTGATAAAGCTTACCTCTACTCTGCCCTTCTGATTTCTACTTTGGTTCTTTATTTGTGTCTGTAACAGCTGACCTGGTATTTTGTATTTGTGTTTAAGAATGAAGCAGCACTCTGACTTTAATAAATCTGGGGTTTTTTGTTTTTTAAATCTAGGGTTACCTATAGATGTGTGCTATACGTATTTTAAGATCACCTTTAGAATACAGATCACAGAAGAGGAAGGCAGAGGCAAATTGAGGTATTGGCATATGATAACCCATATACTGTATGATTTATAGCAAGTCCCTAATAAACAATATGTTAGAACTTATGGTTCAGAAAAAAAATTGGGTTTTGCTGTTGACTTCTTTTTAGTTTCTACTTTTAGGCCCTGCTTTGGGTCTCCCCTCCACAGACAGATCTTTATATGTGTTGAAAAGGAGTACAAATTTCCATCAGCACCTGATTAAGCATTTCAAATCTGTTCATTTTGTGGGATTAAATTGTTTAACTATTTATCACAGCACTTTCAAGAA
This sequence comes from Atrichornis clamosus, assembly GCA_013400975.1. Classification (NCBI taxonomy): domain Eukaryota; kingdom Metazoa; phylum Chordata; class Aves; order Passeriformes; family Menuridae; genus Atrichornis; species Atrichornis clamosus. Next base: position 20,748 of record WBMZ01009962.1, read on the forward strand.
ATCATAATCTGTGTAGAATGAAGTTGAAGGCATTTTCTGATCATCTCCCATTATATTTTCTCTTAATCAGTTACTTAATGTAGTTATTTGGTGTAGGGAATAAGATTTTATTTCATAGTGAGAGTGATTTGAGTGTTTGGGGTCCTAAAACATACATAAATTTACTTATGTTACATGTCAATAAGAACTTACATATCCGACAGATACGGCATGTGTCCAGGTTTCCTCTGCAGTCTTAAACCAAGCATGCAGTCTTGCTCCCTTTGCAGTGCTATCCCTTGGAGGACCCAGGGTAATAGCTGAACTTAAACTTATGTCAGTCTGTTGAGATCCTAAACATTAGTTACAGTGACTAAATAGAGATTCCTATAAAAATTCAGATGTTTTCTTCATGTAAATGTACCAGATGTTGAGTCATCTAATGTAGGAGGTTTAACATTATTTATTTAGATCATTTGTCTGTTATTATATTCCCTTATGCCATACAAGTTTGGAGGTAGTAAATAAGAATGTTAGATAAAGATAGTGTTTTTCTGAGAAAAGCGGGGATATATCATCTTTGTTTAAATCTTTTATGAAAACACAATCAAATCAAGGGTATGGCTTTTTTTCCCTAAGATATACAAATGCTTAATAAATAACAGACGTATACAGATTGTGCAACTGGATGAAGAAGATGTCTGCTTTTTTCTGAGATGTTTCTTGATGGCATTTCAGATTAAAGAGATTGATCAAGAGTTTCCATATCTGAGTAAAGATCACTGAAAAAGCAAAGAGAAACAAAGAGCTGCCCATCACTGAGAAAGAAATCTCAGCAACACAGGGTGCTGGGAGACTGCAGGGGCAAGAACAAAGTACTGTGTTTCTCTGATCCGTGTCAGAAGGTTTAGCAATTCTTTTAAGAAAATGGTCATAGTCTAGACAATATTTGGAAAAGCATAAGACTATAAAGAAAACTAGATGATGGGGAAAAGTGACAGATGATTGCTAAAAGAAATTACTTGTCTTAGAACCAAGTTATCACTTAAAAGATTATGATCTCAATAAAATTATAAATTGTTTATTAAATCAATGTTATGTGATAAACTATAAAAACTGCTCTCTAGTCTTTCTTTCATACACTACTTTCATTATGGGATTATATCTCATAATGGGGGGTGGTGGAAGGAGAACAAAAATACCATTCTTTTTGGTTTGACCAGGCATCTTATTCAATGGAAAATTGAGGATTGGTCTTTACTAATCTGTCTATAAAAATTACTCAACAGAAAATGATAAGAGCGAGATTTCCAATAAGGAAAAGAAAGAAGAAAGGTTTGAATGACACGGCATGTTTATAAGAAGATTGACCTAATATTCTAATAAGCAGTACTGCCTGAAGATAAAGATGAAAAAAAGACACTTTAAAGATGAGCTCAGCTTTGGGGGGGGGGGGGAAAAAAAAAGAGGAAAAAACATTCTGCAATTTGCACTCAGTCTTTTACAGTCTGCCTTCTAATTTATACAGTGTGAGCTAGAGTTACAAGCGTAAATAGGACACATAATATACCTTTTACAGAATATATCAGGGTTCTCAGGAAAGCAGATTTAAGGCTTATACAAAGTTACACAGTAATCTATTTCTGAAATAGTACTCAGTTTCCTTCTTAAAAGCAAATGGAAAAAAAGCAAACTTATTCTGGAGATGAAAAAGGAGGTGCTCCATTTCCTGAGAAATAATGTAATCTGAATGCAAAACTGTCTGTAGAACCTAGTAACACAGAATGTCAGAGCCCTGAAAGACACCAGTTGGATGCTCCACACATATTCCACAAATACATTTCCCAAATATAATGGCAATGATGAGAAGAGTTTGTCCAACTAATATGATAGTATAGTACGTATAGTGGACCAGCTAGGTGCTAAAATGAAGTATAAAGAAAATGGCTATGAGAGGAAAGTGAGGGGAATCCTGAAAACTTGGAATAATAAAAAGCTGATTGCTACACTCAGTTTTATGTGGAGCTCAGCAACTCTTAAAATAAGGTTATGGACAGTGAGGACCCACAGGAGCTGCCTGTTCTTCAATATTCCATAAAAAAAAATTGTGGGTCACAAGTTATAACATACTAATAAAGTCTTTCTGTCATTTCTTCACAGTAGAAATTAACCATTTTATATGAACATCCAGTATTCCTATTGAATTTAATGAATTTCTTATTACATTTATTAAATTATTCCTGTAATTCTCTTCCTCACTCTTTCAAACACTACCTCAGAGATTATTGGCATTGAAGGTTTGCTGGAAGTTATATTGGTGTTATTTTGAATGAACAAGAATGAGTCTTGAATTTCCTTCTGCTAGCCCCAGTAAACTTCACATTAATAACAAACATATATTTGGTTTATAAATTTTATAGTCAGTAGCACTAATTTATTTATTCTTAATATTGGCAAGATCTTCCCAGAAATATTGTTTGTGTCTTACTGACATCTGTCTTGGGATGTGATCCTGAAGGACTGCATGAGAAAAAAGCCTATTAAAATAGATGCAATTATTTGTGCTTTTAAGAATCACCCTTTTACTAAGTACTTATGTAATGGGAAACTTGCAGTGTAAGGCCCAATCAGTGTGAAATATTCTTCAGATAAATATGGAAAATAAAGAACTGAAAAAGTTCATTCATGGAAAATGTGAAACTGTTAATTAGCCCGTGTGACTAAAGACTGCACAGAGCTCTAAATTTCTGACTGAAAAATCCTTGTTTCTCAACACGAAAAAGAAAAAAAAATATTTACCAAACTCTGTAGATTTGTCAATTCTAAAAACATTACCATTTTATAAATAGATTATGTTTTCTTTAATTAACACCATGTTCTGATGACAACACACCATGCTGTCCATATGCTCTGTTTTGACAACAAACGAGGCACTAACTCCTCCTGCTTGTAGTATTATGGCAGATGCTACACTTCTCATGCCTTCTCATGCTGTCTTCAGATTTTTTATTTGGTCTGTTTTTATCTTCTTTCTTTGCCTTCAAGCAGGTATTTTTTCTTTTCTTTTTTTTTTGTTTTAGTCGGAAAATTGTGGTTTGAATACATAAATAGGATAAGGAAGACATGAGAGGAAGGGAAGGAGAGAAGGAAGAAGGCAAAATGGAAAAGGAGAGTGGAAAGCGTAAGGGAATGAAAACAGGAAAGATGATGATTCAAGGCAAGAAAAAATTAATTCCTTAAGCAAGGAATTTCTCTTCTCATTGTACAGTTAACAACATCTGCATTCTGGTAAATAAACCTAACAGTGTTTTTTCATGGAAATAAATCAATTTTAAAATACCCATTTGGCTGCATCAGAGGATGTATAGATTTGAAAACCTCCTTGACCATTGAATATTATTCCTGCATTTTCTTCCCAGTACCATTAGAAAGCCTAATGATAATAAGAGTATTATTGGACATGTGACTCAATTTAGTTTTGAGGTTTTGACAGCTTCCTTAAATATAGATATTCTCTGGTTTTTGTTTGAGATGTGTCCTTTATAATATGCATTGTTCTCAAGTGTGAAAATCTTCTTACTCAGAAGAAATGAGAAAGACATGAACTTGGACCAAAAAAAAAAAGTTTTATGAAAAGATGACAATGAGGAATGGGAGGAAGATATGAAAGATCAATAACAGGTGATTCAGATACCGGATCACTGGCAGGCCTCACAGGACAAGGATAATCTTTCCATTCAAGTAAACAAACTTTGGATGGTGTCCATAAAATATTAAAATAAAATACAATGTCTGGTAAAAAGGAAGGTTATATTATCAAATATTGACCAGAAAATTATAAAACTTTTTATAAGAATAGGAAAAAAAAGTTACAAGCAATATATGCACACTAACATTTGTAAAAAGTGGTTCTAAAATCCTTACTGCTTGTTCCATCATTTCATCTGTACCAATAGAAGCAATAAGGAATACAGTTTTAATAATATAAACATATCTTAGCAATGTGATCACTTCTATAACCCTGTTAACTAGAAAATTGCTACTGCTCTCATAGAAAGACTGGAAATCCTTCTTTTTTTTCTTTTTAATTCATTAAGCATGAAAATAAATATCTAGAAAGATAAATCATCAAGAAAAAGGTGGAAAAAGAGAAACATAAAATATAATGAAGGGGAGATATTCTGAAAAACTCGTTTTCAAGATAGAGTATTTTGATACTTTCTGTGGCTTGTTCATTTTGGTTTCTAGAATCCTGTACAATGGCTTCAGATGTACAATGTACTTTCAAAAGAAAAAGGAGGGGCAGGGGGAAAGAATTACAAATCTTCATTGCAGTCTTGTTTTAAAAATGTTATTCACAGATTTTAAAATTTTTTATGACAAAGTCACCTTTAGAACCAAGTGGCCCATTTTGTTAAATTTAAATAGACAGATAATGTAACTTTAAATTTATATATTAATCACTTCTGCCCATTACACTGTAGTGATATTTTATGGAAGAATTAACACTGCAACAGGTAATGGCAATATTTCTACCACCAAACACTATCAGACAGCTCTACAGTCCACAGGGACTTTATGAAAAAAAGGAATGAAGGTTAATAACATCAAACTGTCCAAACAGCGGCAAGTGTTTGGTCCCAAGGTGTGATTCCATATGGTATATATCCTTACAAAGACAACACTTGTGTGTTTGGGGATTTCTTCTGTTGTGTGGGTGCCCCTGGGTGCAATCTGTGGGCAGAACTGATGTGGAGAGCTGACTGCTGGCTTGTCAGGTGAGGCAGGTTTTGAGGCCAGTCACAGTGTTCCAACATACTCTGGGACAAATGAATGGGGATGGAGTTTCTTGGGGCAGGCAACCACTCTGCTGATGGTGCACAGAGGCTTCCCTGAATTTGGGCTAGCCAGCGAGACAAGGGTTGTCCACACTCCAGAGACTCTTCTACTGGCAGCCTGTTTTTGTCATGCATCTGAACCATCTCCAAGGGTACAGCAGCATGAAAACAGAAGTAAATGTATAACATAAAAATAGGTAAATTTGAGTTGGTGTCTGTGCAGATGAAGTTATCAAAGAAGCAGTAATGAACAAGGAAAAATATCTTATCCTGAAACAACAGGTACTGTTCTGTGGGAAGATCTCATCAGAGACACCCATGCCCTTTGGAAACTGAGACAGTGTCTAGACTTCAGCATGGCAACAAGACAGTAATTCAAATGGCAAAATACAGATTGCTTCTTCTGTAATGTGGTTCAAATCAATTAAAAAATGTAGATCAATAACATCAAATTAAATTGCTTTGGGATTATTTAGAGGCTCTTCTTTTCCCAGAAGTCACATGTTTATGAGGACTGTCACAAATTGTTCCAAGCATTAAGAGTATCAGCTAGACCAAACAAGTTTGTTATTTGCAAATAAAAATGTCCTAAAGTAACAGCTAAATGTAAGCAATATTAATTCATGCTCTGACAGATGCATAGCCAAAAAATGAATATAGCTTTTTCTCTTTTTCCCTCTGGTCCCAGCCTGCCCTCTATGCAGATTGTTTTGGAAAACTTAACTCTGCATGGGGTGCTTGGACAGTCTTTGATTTTCTCGAGGACTTGCATGAAACCAAGCTTTGTTATGCTGTCAGAAGTGTTGTAAAGGGTTTCTGTAGCCTAACATCTGACCTTTCTTCTGACCTCTGGTGTATTGTATTTGGTTTTGTTTTTTATTTTATTGTAGTCTTTCTAACTGTTGTAGTCAAAATACTTGTATTCCAGTTCCTTCCTTTTCCTTAGCCTTGTCAGGGTGCTTTCCCTATTTATCTGAGTTTATGCTTCTGCAGTGGTGCCAATTGTTATTATTTTTATTATCATAAATACAGGCATTATATACAAGCTGTCAAATTTTATTCATCACGGATTCCATCTCCCTTTAATTAATAAAAATGCTACTTCCTGCTTTTATGTTCAGTTGTACTAACACAAGTCATGACCATATGCAAAATGGCTCTTCCTCTTTGAGGGGTGGGAGGGAGAGGAGAACACAGACTAGAACACTAATCCTCTAGAAGTTAGAGAGAAGCACTGCTGATGCTGAAGGTCTGCGTGTAAGCAGAGGAAGAGAGACGACATCCAAAACATGAAGGGTAGTAAATATTGATGATAGAATTCCTAAAGGAAGAAAGGTTGGGATGTTTTTGCATCCACATTTAAGATGGGACTTGTCCTTTAAGAGATATCATATAGATTTAGATTCAAAAGTTTTCCTTAAAAGAAAAAAACAGAATAAACCAAAACCAAAACCAAAACTTGCAGAAAATAAAAGGTCTCGAAGTAATTATTTTAGAAAATTTAATTCTTTTTGACTCATTTCAAGACTCATAATACTACTTTAGGTGTCCCTTTTGGATAACCTGTGATTGATGTTAATGGCACTACTTCTGTTCTCTTAACTTAAACAGCATTTGTAGGAGACAGAGATAAATGAATCAAAGAATTCTGAATCAGAACCACTGCAAGAGGAGCTTTCAACAAAAGATAGCTCCTGCAGTTACCTTTTATGAGCCAAGATTAGATATCATTCAATCTTGTGCCAGTGTCTCAGCAATTCTGTTGGCAGGTCTCTCGCTTTGGTTCAGATTTCCAATTGATCACAAATACATTAAATAAAGGGTTGTTCTTCTAACCTGAACCTCCCTGTACAATTACCACAGAGACATGACTCTATTAATGTAATTACATCTCTACCACTCTAAACTCTCCATTGTACCATATGTTCTGGTGCAGAAAACATTTATGTAAAACACTCTCCCTTGGTATTCAGCCTTCCTGTTTCCTTCTAAACAGCCTGATAGCACTCAGTAATCTTAAAAGACCTGCTCCTAATGATAACCTCTGAAGCTGCACACAATTGTATCCATATCTCCTGTTTTGTGTAGAAACTTTCATGTTAATTCAACTGCTTTTTCAATAAAGCTTCCCAAACCAAGAAAGTACAATGGATAGTCATTAAGTTTTCTGGGGTTTTTAAGACACCTGTTTGGTTTAGTGTTGTTTTTTGGTTTTGGTGGGTTTTTTTGTTCAGAGAGCCTCTGGCTTCAGTTAGGCATGTAGGTCAGCTAAGCATTTTACATAGGTGTATTCAAATGTTTCCTGTCATGAATGCAGGCAAGGTATTCTAAGCTCAGGAAACAAAATTCAAATCACAGAAGTTCAGATCATGACATTAGGTATTACTAATTATATGTACTATGACAATATACTACTAAGCTTCTAAATTAGGAGATTAACACAGGTGCACTGAAAAGGTAACTCTCATTTTTCATTTTCTCAAATGAAATATCCAGCCTGTGGAACCTCATAGAGTGAAATCTGAAACAGAACTACAATTTGACAGATCTTCTTTTTTTTTTATTTCCTTGTTTTTTAGAAGAAAAAGTGCTTTTACATTTTGCTTATGTACCACAGTCAAATTGCTTGGGAAAACCATTCTTACTCTCTGTTTTTGTTTTCATTTGCTATACCCTTTTCCTTTTTACACTTCTTTACTTAATCTTTTAAATGGTATTTGTCAATGTACTCACCAGACTTGGAACAAATTGGATGCCAGTAAGCAGCAACACCTTGTCAGAGGTGAAGGTGCTCCCAAGCCATAACATGTTGGATGGGTGGTAAACATGGAACCTCAACCGCACTCCATGCTGTGGACTGTTTCTCACGCTACTGCTGTTCACTCAGTCAACCTGCAGGAAATAATTAAGGGTGAAAAGAACTGACAAAGGCTCTGAAAGCAGACAGAAACCCTTTTGCCAAGCCGCTATTTTTCATTATTATTACTATATTTATTATTTATTTCCTCTCCATTTTAACAAAACAAATTGCTACACTTCCCCTCCAGTGCTGTTAGTCAAAAACAGTGAGGTGAAGGGAAATCAAGTAAAGGTCAGTCCTGCGAACCAGAGAAAAACCTCAGGTAACTCCCTACCATGATCATAATTAAGCAGTGTATCTTTGTGCTAGTTAAAGGTTAAATGAGTGGAAAGAAGGGGGATAAGTGTGCTGAAAAACAAGGAAACAGAAAGGAATGTAATATTTTCAGAAGGTAAGAGCTGAGACATGGCATGGTTTATTGTATGAGTGCATAGTCACAAGGTTGGAGAGCCCTGGAATACAGTGCAGAAGTTGTCCCAACAATTCTGAAGTAGGGCAGAAGTACTGTGATACACAGAATAAATTAATTCTACAAAAACCAAATTAATGTGCAATTAATACATTAGTACACCAGTCGATTAGACTTACTAAGCATTATTAGCCAGTGAAAGGACATTTCCTTTTATGTGCCTAGTGGACAGATTCTTCCTGGAGTTTTGACGGAAGAATCTACACTGAATTAAAAATATATGAATTTGCTAAAGCAACAGCTAAGGGGACTGTCGGTTGTTCCCCTATACACACAAATAGAAATATCCTGTTTTGTATTAACACAATCTGGTATGCACATGACCTCCTAAACCTGTGAGGTGTTAGCGGTACTGGATTCCCACATACCAAGCAACCCTCACAGAACAGCTCTGTGGTTTACTAAAAGTACTGTGAGGGAGAGGGCTACTGTTTGGGTTTGGGGGTTGTTTTAGTTTAGGCAGGATTCTTTTTTGTTTGATTCTGTCTCTTCTTCAGTGGAAAAACCCTAAGCAATTTGAACACAACATGGCAATCATGCCTGTTTTTAACTAGTCTCCTGCTGCATGCTAAATCTTTGTTGTGCCTTTGCCACACAATGGCCTCTGTTGTCAAGGATAACCCTAGTGGGCCAAGGACTGTCTGTGCACCATTTATTTAGTCATCCAGATGTATACACGTGCTAAGAAATCCACCTGGCTGATATGTTCAAATTCCCATGCCATGACAAACAAACAAACAAACAAACAAACAAACAAGCCTCAATAAAGCTAAACCAACATAAGGTACAGCAATGCAACTAATCAGAGCTATCACTTGCAAGCCTAATGCTTCCATAACTTTTCTTTTCATGCTTGCAGTAATAGGTGTACCTGAGATGAGTTGGAGCATGAGTTGGAGATGAAAAAGTTAAAGATATGGTTGGCATAAAATTTTCTCTGCTTTAGCTGAAGTGACAGTGAAAAAGATTTTTTCTGTGCAGGGGAAGGAGGTGAGCTATGGAGATGCTGAAAGCAGCTGAAAGAATCAACTCTTAATCAGTGTCTTTGGAGGAATCTCATCCTACCAGAGCTGAGTAAACAAAGCCTGAAGTGTTGCAGAAAAGAGTTGAAGTTCACTCTTCTGCTGCTGCCTGCAGTGTTCAACCTTTTGCCACTCCCCATTTCAACTCAACTACTTCCTTCATCCCCAGATACAGACCAAGCCATCCCTTCCCAAACATATTCTGTGATTGGCTTCCAAAAGTTCTTTCCCCCATCTATATGGCTATGGGCCCTTCTCCCTCATGTCTTCCTGATCTTGTAATAAAAGTTAATTATAATTGAATTGAAGGCGAATCTGTGTCTTTAGGTCATTACACAAGCAGTTTAGAATCACATACTTTTAAAGCAGAGGATGTACATAGGCAAGTTGCACCTGCAAAAGTAGTTTTAGGGTGAGGACCAATTACTTTTTTCTTGTTTCCTTGCAATTTAGAAATCCTGTAGTACAATCACAGTGGTACCTTTTAAACAAACTGCTGTTCCTAGGAAGTGGAAAACACTTCCTTTGTTCTGTTTTTCCAGGTGACTCAGTTTTCTCCTGAAGTTGCCACATCTACCTACATTTTTAAGTGTACTGTAGACTTCGCACCTATTAAACTCTGTTGTGTTTACTCAGTGAATGGCTACCACTGGTAAAGACTGATTATTTGATTAAATTCATAGTGTGGACATGAGTTCAGTGTTAACAGGATGGACAAAAATAATTCTATGAAAGTTGATAAAGAGCCATCTAGAGAGATTAAGCCTTTTGATTACTATCAGCCATATCACTGTAGAATAAAGTTAAATTGTTTTTCTGACATGAATGGAAACTTTTTTTTTTTTGCAGAAGAGCTTTTAAAGACTGCAATGCATAAATTATCAGAGCCACTTTCAACACATTTTAATTTACTTCTAATTTAAAAGTAACAATTTAAAAAAAAATTAAGTCTCTAACTGGTGCTCTTGAGATTTGCATAAACCTGTTAATACACAAACTGTGTCTCAGCTGTATTCCTGACTTTTCAGCCTCTTATCCTTCCCTTTTTTAACTATAGCTCTATTCTGCAGGGAAAAAGAAATTTCCAAAATTCCTGCATTGCATCTGAAGATCATTTCAAAAGAGGCTGTCTGCCATTCAGCCCTGATAATAAGAATACAGAGACATTGTCTAAAATGAACTTCAAAGTTTTTCAAAAGAAATTTCAGAGCCCATGTCTTGATTTAAGAAAAGTGAACGGGGTGGACACTGCAAAATGAGTTACATCCCCTTTTAGTTTTAACAACTCCCTTTTCCACCAATAAAGAGAGAAAAACATTAGTAGATGTAAGTGAAAAAATGGCAGTTTACAAAAAACATGAAAGAGCAAGAGGCAAAAAATAACAGCAAATAATCAGTAGGTACAAAGTCACTAAATCTCACAGATTCCCTGGAAACAAAGAGAAACAAAAATGGTGGAGAAACCCCTCTCCCAGGATGGAGCTCTCCACAGACACCCTCATGGAGAGAGAAAAAAGGAAAATGACAGACAAACCCCACTGAGCTCAAACTTCCCCTTGGAACAAAAAAAAAAAATGGGAAGGTAGGTGCTTATGAAGCAGTTGTGATGGCAGATGCGAGTTGCTGGCATTGCCTGGGGAGTTCCAGCCCCACGGAGCTGGTATATTGGGTGTCTGTACTGCTGTCCTGGGTTGCTGTCCCTATAAGGAAGGAAGAAAATGGACTCCTGAGCACTGAAGAATGGTGGCCTGACCTCAACTGGTTCAGGCTCTGCGCTGCGGGCAGGTGCTGAAAACAGATTGGATTGGGAAATGCATCTTCTTGGGATGCTGCCGTTGCCATTCAGAACGCGCCCGAAACAACCTCCTCCGGGGCCCAGAGAGAAGCAAAAGAAGGCTCCTGCCTTGTGCTGCCTCAGCTCTCTCCACAAGGATGCAAGGGAAAGGCAAGAGCCATAAAGGCTTCTCCCTGCGTGCCCCGACCTTAGAAACTTCTGGCACCCATAACCTCAGCGGTTTTATTTGCTGCTGCCCAGACTTAAATAATTACAATTTTTGGCACAGATGGATAGGGAACACCATAACAATTTGGGTCACCCGGGACATTTTCCACCCCTTATTCCATATCATGCCCAAGTTCATACCTTTCAACTGTGCCCACAAATACATGTAACTATATACCAATACAATTATGATTTCAGTAGCCACTGATCATGCCCTAGATATGGACTGAGTTCATTGTTCAATGCTGGGTTATGTATTTGTTTGGGGGGGCACTTCCAAACTATTGGGGCAGAGTATTTCTTTCAGAACCTGGCCTATATCCACCCACATTCCATGCCACTCAGGATTTCTCACCACTGTGGTGGATCTCTGGGCAACCTCCCTGGAAATCTCAGCCCTGATTCCAAATGTGTTGTAGGCCATTTAGAGAAAACACATCAGAATTAGCAACAAAAATATGGTGTCTTTAACATTCACAAGGAAATCAGCATTCTCAAAAGGTGATATATTAGACCTCAAGGGAGAGAAGGAGGCGAAAGGCTGGGAAAAATAATTCCCTCTTGATTCTCCAACAGGCTGGGTACAATTATTAATAAATCCCCAATAATGTATTGGGTTACCCAGGACAGCCCAGTGTAAGGTAGCTTTCCCTTTCTCTCCAAATATGAATAACCTTTTTTTTTCTCCCTTCCATACAGCTGGGGTTTCGAGCAAGAGAAGGAATGAGTAAGAGAAACCTGCGCTGTACAGGACTGTCAATATTTAATCCTAGATTAGTGACAGGTTAAGTTTTAGTATTTCATGAGCCGTCTGACTTCAAATGGATGCTTTATCACATTAGAAAGAGGAGAATCTTCTCCTGCTATGAGAGATGGCAATCCTTCCTAAGTCTGGCAGGCTGGAAGATATTGGTTCATAAAATCTTGACACTGGAAAGCAATCTTAGGTAATATTTAGAGGTCTGCATGGCTTGTTGTTTATAACTTTTCTCTCCCTCTCATCCAGCAGAGTTCAATTCAAGGTTCAGTTTTAGTCTAGAACAAATAAAAAAAAATAGCCATTAGATTCAAAAGTTTTTAATGCTATTCTGATGAAATATGCAACAGAAGAAAATGAATCACAACGAAAATATAGCAGGCTTATTAACATTTGTGTTGCTTTATATTTCCTCTTTGGAATAATGCTGACTTAACACTTATCCCAAGGTGTACAAGAGCAAAACCAAACACACATGCCTAAAAATTATATGCCTCCAGCCACTAGTAGTCAAAAAATGCACTCATAAAAGCTTCACACTTGAAAGACCTACATTTCAGTTCAAAATTCATGGAGCAGCATTTAAAAAATATTAAGGTTGCATGTCTTATACTTAAAAGTTAACAAGGAAAAATATCCTAAGAAGAAAAGTCAGGGAAATAAATGTGGCAGCAAGACAAGAGGTGAGAGATGAGCAGAAAGAGACCACAAAGGAAAACAAAACATAATTTTATTTGTTGACTGGAATTAGTTCTGGAAGCACCAAGAGATATCTGATATTGACCCGCTTGATTTTCTTTCAGCAGCACTGCTTTCTAATCAACAAGCACACTCATTTGTAGAGGAAATCTTTTTCAAAACTGGGGGTAACCAGATGGGAACACTAACAAATTTTAATTTCTGGTTTATTAGGAAGCATGGAATACTTGTCAAAGGATATTTTATTAAAATATGAAACACACATGGGAAAAAAGAGCTTTAAGAAAATTGTTTTCTCTATGAGAGTAGCTATATGGTTCTATGAAATTGTGTGATAAAATTTAAAATAAATATATATTATGATAAGTTTAAGAAGTTCAAGTTCATTTATACTTATTACTTATGCAATTGTGCATATAATCTACATATATTAAGTACAGGAAATATGAATTTATAGATATACTCTAATAAATAAATTTAAAATATTAAATATTATTTAGTTACCAAATTGCATATGTATGAGTAGGCACTCATGTGGACACATTTATATATGTGTGTAAATGTATTAGATTAAAAGACCATTGTATTGCTAAGATATTTAAAATAATAATTAAAGTGCACAGGTTTAGATACTATTTCTTAGTCAGACATAAACAGGCTGAATATATTTGAAAATGCAGTGAACAAAGTTCTGTTCTTGCTAACACTGACACACTTTCATTTAGATAAATCGTAAAATAATTTAACCCCATTACTGTATCTTTATTCAATTAAATCTCTTTAATAGCATTAAGTCTAATTTGGAAAGTTCACAATCCATAATTAGCTGTTTCTTTGAAACTGGTTGCTAAAATTGTAGTTTCTGAACAGCTTACTGTTCAAATAATATGTATGCGTGGAATAATTGATCTGTCTAAACTTGCCAATTTTAGACATTACTCACTAATTAACATTACAATTCACACGATTTTATTATTTGTTTTCATAAGAGCTCTAACTATTAAGTAATACCCTGACCTTTAGGAAAAATTGCATTTAATACCAAGATTAAAGTCCAAGTTTTAAAATTCAGTCGCTAATCTCTATTAAAGGGCAGAAAGAAAGCAAAACAAAATAAATTCCCTTGAAGTCATATTCTATCATTCTCTTTCAACTATTCTTCTGTGTTTCTGTCCCTTGCATTAAATTTTATTTCATTACGTATTGCAAGACTAATTTTTCAACAATCCATTTTCATTCCTCTCATTCATTTGCTCGCTCCTTGACCATTACCTTTTTTAACTGTGAGGTATTTTGTAACAGAATTAATTTTAATCTGTTTTATTTAGTCAAGGTTTTCCAGTGTTTCAAATTTAAGTGATATTAAATGGTGCTACTTCATCATGTGAGATTCAGAAATCCTGCAGAATACTTATATTTTGCTAGTGGTATCTGAAAAACAGATTTTTTTGGTATAGAATAATATTAATTGTTTTGTTGCTATAAATTTTTCTTATTTTAGTGATATTTAGTTTTTACAATGTTGCAATGAGTTTAATTTTCTGCTTGGCTTCATAAAAAAGGCAATTGTAAGAATTTTCAGGGAAGTAAAAAACTTCTTTCACTTGAAAATTCTTATAATGAAAATATCAGACTAGAACTGAAGTTAAGAAAAAACACATGCTGAGAAAGTGTGTCACAGATAGAAAGGCAAAAAAAGCCAACACTATTTGATCTAGAAAGAGTAAACTAAAGAGCATGAGGAAAAGCCATCATAACAGTTTTCAGATACGTGACAGGTTCCTGCAATGTCCTCTGTGACCTTCCTGAATGGTCCTCTATAAACATGTGGTTCCTTATCTGTGATGAGTAGATTGAGAAGACTTGGGATTCAATCACAGCATAGGTCATTGTGGTTAGATCAGACAAAATCTTCACAGCAAAAAACCACTCTTTCCCAGAAATATCATGATTACATTAGATGAATATATCTGAAATCACACAAATATATTTGGTTTTAACTGAAGCTCTTCTCAAATATGTAGTTTTGTAATTTTTAAGGTTTAACAGAGATTTCAAATGGAATAAAACTAACTTCTATATACATCAAATCTTAAAAGATATAAGAAAGCAGAAAAAAATGCTCACAAACCTCACTGAACAAGATCCCACCATTTTCCATATGATTGTATCAAAATTATGGGTCTAAAAGCTGCATGTGCAGAGTCCAAATAGCTTAGCTGAGTCAAAAGACAACCAAGAAATAAAGGCAATTTTGGGATATGCAACCAATTAATGTTTTCATTGTAGACGTACGTCATGAACTATTGAGCCAGAGAGTCTCATTTAGGATAAAGTAAAGCATACCTTTACACAAAGGAAATCAAGCTGCTCAGCATTATTTAGTTACATGGGCCTCTGTAGTTTGCTGCAATTGGTTTAAAGATGGAATTGCTCCTTGGAAATTTTTCTGCACTTGCACATCCCAGACTGCACCAACTTGTTTGGCTGTGTCTGAATCTTCATTTTGCTACAGTGGAAACCATAATTTGCTATCACTATGTGCAGTCACAGTTCCTTGCATCAGTGAACAAGAGAGCAGTCAGGGAAGAAAATGTGACTTCAAAAACACTAAGGTTTTTGAAGTGTCCCGACTTCCTCTACTATTTGTTCTGATGTTGTGTTGCCTTGGGAATGCACAAAAGCAATAAAGAGTTTGTCTCCTGCTCCTGTGATCTGCTTGCCACAAGGAGCACTGATTAGCTATCAGGGAGCTATGAATTGTCTCATATTTCTGTTGATTAGTTAATATTCACTTTAGGGGGAGGTAAGATGCCACAGAAGTACTAATGTACACGAGAAACTTATGACCTGCCCATTCAGACTGCAGTACCCCATCCCTCTCCTATGCCCTGTTTTTGAAATATTCCCTATGCAGGAGCCAGGGAGTTGGTTCCATCAGCTGTAGAAGTGATGGCTTTTCCACAGGGAGGATGCCTTGAGTTTGCTCCTTTGTGACCCAGTTTTGCTGTTTGAAGGTAACTGATATGGCTGTGTGTATCTAAAAGGTACCCACAGAGCTTCTAACAGACCTTCAAGGACTCTGAGCAATCAAGGTTTGCTTCTAGTGGTTTCAATAGGTAATAGGTCCTCCATTTGTCCTGCCACTTAAAGGAGGGAGAAGAAAAGAAGGTGACACTGAAAAAGGATGTTTATTGGTGCGGAAAAAAGGAGAATTGCTCTTAAATGGGAAGAGACAGACTGTGGCTAGAGGGAAAAATCTGTAAAATGGTCCTGAACCTGGATCCAGCTGCTGCAACTGGTGACATGGGACCACCCTGCTCCAATGGCAGCTCTGCTAGAAGACAAGGAAGAAATGATACCTTAGAGACAGGAGTTCATGAGTAGATGGTATATTTAGTTATCTGCCTAACAGCTAACAGAGTTAAAAGTGTTAAAAATGTTACAGTGTTAACTGTTACTACTGGGTTTTATGTTATGTGCTATATCTCTGAAAATCTAACCCTTATTCAACATTGTTATGTGGTCTTGTGAAACACCAAATACATGAAGCAAAGAAGCTTGGGCGCTGTTTTTGTTGTGTTTAAATTTAGAAACATTCTAATAATTTGCTAATTAAGTTGTACTAAATTGAAGAATTTAGTGAGAAGAATAGAGCCTCAATGCTATTTTTCATATAATACACAAGCCCTTTGTACTTAATACTTCAGTTTGTTTTAACTTTTTCTTTATCCCTGCTGTCACCAACATGCATTTTAACTGCTTGCATGGGATTTATTCTTTTTGTTTCCATGGCAACAATAAGACTGATTCCCTCAGATATGGAAATCTCCATTTATTCTGAAAATTGTTTCCTGGCAGGATTGTCTTGAATCTGAATCCTGCAATTGAACATACAAGAATTTTATCTTTACATATATCATGTATACTGTATGTAGTCAAGGATAGAAATATTTGGCCTGCTTCCTGTGCTATCAATTGTACTAGCTGCTGGTTTTGTTGTGCTTTAATTTATATCTGGAATTAGGAGTTAACTACTTTGCTGGACTTTGAACTAGTATAACCACATTTTTGGCTGTGAAGCTTGTGACATTTCTGTTTCCAGAAAAATGAATGCAAATTTTGTTACTTCAACAGAGAAAAGCAAGAGCACATCTGCTACTTAGCGTATTTGATCATTTTAGTTGAATGATGATAGACTTTGCAGAGAATTGTTTATCTGAGTTTGTGGATTCATCTTCCAATCAGTTATTCAAAAGTTACAGATGATATTTTCACTATATTTATGTTGGGACTCATTTTATTTTACAAAGCTCTTAATTAATCTTGCAAATCAATAGGAAAAAGATTCCTTTGTCTTTGCTTGCAAAACCATCTACTTTGTTTTTCATTCCTTCTTATCCTTAATTAAATTTGAAATCAGATAGGTTTGCCTACAAGCATGAGGGAAGTCAAGCTCAGACACCTGAGTAGAAGTGAAATTGGATCAGAAATAAATGCTTCAAGATTTGTGACTGCAGTGAGAAAAATAACAGAGCTGGCGGTGAAGAAAGAGGAGTTCGGTGATGATGTCCTCAGTGTTTCCCAGAGTTAGCAGCTTTGGGGGTTTCTTTCTGTTAGCTCTGAACACTTTCAGCCCCTGGCATAGGAACAGGCTGAGCTATGAAATGACACTTATTTACATGGGAGTCAAATATTCAAATGTCTTGCTAAAGGAGCTTAAAGTACTGTAATTAACCCATCACAAAATACAATATACCAAAAATGCTTTCTAAAGTTTAATTTACTAATGACGCTCAGCATGCATTAACACTTTCCCATTTTTTTGTATGTCATACATCAGTGGTTAGATAAACACTCTTGATTGCCATCAGTTTTATGGCACTTTGAGAGTCCAAGTTCATAACTGCCATTAATCACAATCTCAGCAGCACAGCACTTTGAACATATCTACCACAGAGCTCTGACAGCAGTGACCAATAAGGGACGAAACTTGTTCTGGTTAATACATAAAGATGTGCTTCATTGCTTTATATCCACATACCATTTCAAGCACAGAAAATCTCCAAAAGCCATGACTATTAGAGGGATTGTTTGTGTACATTGTACTCAGGATAGTTTTTTTTTTCCCTTGGGAGCTAAAATACAAACTTACAGTGATTAAACTGAGAGTGACTTTGTTCATGCTCATTCATATTGTATCCAACTATGATAAAAGCCCTCTGGCCTCTGAGGCCATGTAGTTTCTGACTGTGAGTCACAGGGAGATAAGCTGTTGCAGAAAAGTGAGCTATGCACTAACAAAGTATTAGGAAAAATACCAGTACTGGGAATATCACTATCAGAAGGTGTTCATGACTTGGTCCTGATTTAGCAATTTTCACAGTATTCAGTTTAACAATGGAACAACTACTGAACATAAATTTCTCAACAAAAGGCAAAATTCAGCATAGATAATATCAAACTTCATGATTTTGGTAGCTTGTCTGTGATTATTTTTCTCTTTTGAGGGGAAGAGGGAGGAACTAGTTTATGCATCTTTGAACTATGACATGATATTAATGACTTTACAGATTACATATCTGAGCTATGTTCTGAGCTATCCGCTGTGATTTATATATAAAAAAGTGTTAGTTCATTCACATGCTCTTTGATGGTTATCTGAATGTCCATATATATACTATAATTCTCTTAAAATATACCAAATTCATTATATATTTAAAATATAATTTTTCTTATTCTCTAGTCACTTCAGCAGTTCAGTTGGAACTTTATCCATTAATAGGTCACGGAGGAAGTTACAAACTGAAGCAGCTAGACCAATGTTTCTCTGCAAAGCAGTTATATTAACATTGTTAATCAATCATTATTAACATAATTGAAAAAACTTGGGGATGGAAGATGAAGTAAAAAATTAAGCTCTGACTTTACACATATTGTTAAAGAGATTTCAAATTTAATGTATGTAAGAAAGAGTTTTTAATGTTAAAACTTTTAATTTTATAAACTATCATTCCTTGATTTGAACATTAGTGTTCATGTAAGGTTAATACTTCTGCACAAAACATGAGCACTACAGACAGAGAGTATTTAAGACAAACTTGCAGAGTTCACTGTCTTACGGAATTAATTTGAGGGATACATAAAAAGGCTGAAGAAATAAGTGAAATTAAAAGTCGTTGTCCTTGAAGATGTTTAAAATTTGAATATATGTCACTATAAATAGAAGCTGACTTAGCCTATATTCAGTCTTCTTATTTTTAGACAGGATATTAATTTTTTAATTTTTAATCTTTACAGCCATTTTATCCAATTTAAGTGAAAGACCTTCTTCAGAGTTCATTAATGTAGAACTTTTTATTGTCTTTTAAACGGACCATATTTTTGCCCTAACATAAAATGGTAACAATTTTCATGGCCTATGATACTGAGGAGGTCAGACTAGATTAACTAAAGGTCTCTTTTGGCTTTAAAACCTTCTTATGTAGTAGCTTTTTGCTGGAAATATCATAACAATCCTGTCTAACTGCATGCTATTATATTAAATTAAATGCCTATTGAAAACTAATCTTGTTTCTTAAAAAGTACAACTAAATAAAAAATATTGGATTTAAAAATATGTGGAAAATTCTAAGCCCTCTCTCTTATTTTTTTCTGACTAGCTTTTTGCCTACTATACACGATGGCAGTTTCTTGCAGGCATATGATAAGGCATTGTCGTGGTTTTGCTAGA
>WBMZ01009963.1:0-36892 GCA_013400975.1 Atrichornis clamosus
CTCTCCCCGGCTCTGCCCGCTGGAAGCGCTCGGCTCCCCGCCCGCCCCGGCACCGCATCTATATATCGGGTCTTACCGTCCGCAGCCCGCCCCAGCCCTGACGTACATGGCCATATATGGAAAGCAGGAAGCCCTTATATGGATGCGGGATGGAGGACCCCGCCTGGCGTCAGCGCCTGGCACCGGGGAAAGCCGGGCCGGGGGGCCCCGCCCGCCCCGGGCTGAGAGCCCCGCGCCCGGTGCAGATCTGACCCCCTCCTTAGGCAGCGCCGCCGCAGCGCTGCCCCAGCACCGCCGGGCCGGGACGCGGGATCCCCGGCCCCCGCTGGCCCCGGCCAGTCCGCCGGAAGCCCCCGCCGCACTTCCCATATTAGGAAACAACCTTATAAGTCTCGGTTCCGGCGGAGGCTTCCCGCTCCTTATTTGGCCATTCCGGCCCCGGGTTGGGGGGGCGCAGAGACAGTCTGCAGCCGGGCGCGCGCCCGCCCCCAGGCCGCGGGAGCGCGCGGGGGGCCCGGGCCGCGGAAGAGTGAGGCTGCTGCCGGGGCAGGAGGCACAGGAGTCTCGGGGAGTGCAGAGCCCGGGGCCGCCGCCGTGTTTTTGCGGGCAGAGCTCCCTCTCGCCCCCATCCCGCTTGCTCAGCTCGAACAACTCGCCTTCCCCCCGTCTCCGCGGAGGAGCCCAGCGCCTTACGGTCAGCGGCGCCGCGCCCTCGGCAGCGGCTATGTGGAGGAGTTTTCTGGGTGCTGGCACCGCGCCCAGGGCGGGAGCTGCCGGCTCCCGGAAAAGGGGAATCTCCGGGATTCCAGCGGCCTGCCGGGATCGCCCTGCGCCGCCCGCTCCCGGCGAGAGCGGCGGCTGTCTGCCCGTAGCGCCAGACCGGGGCAGACCCAGGCTCCGTGCGCCGCCTGCACGTAGCGGAGAACGGGGCACTGATAAACACAGAGCCTCGGATATTACGTGACCACGGCCACCATTGACTTCGGCGCGATGGAAAGTGGCAGCGCTCGGGACTCTGCTCTCGAGCCCTTAGGATTGTCCCTTGACGCGGCTACAGCTCTTTCCTCCCCGTAAGCGTTGGCTGCGCTCCGCACCGGCTCCGCACGGAACCTCCGACCCTCCGCTCGACGCATCACGACGTCGAGGAGCCGCGGAAGAAGGCTCCCCAGGCCGGGGGAGCCTCCCGCACTATAAATAGTCGCTCGACGCGGCCGCCGCCCCGCCCCGCCCGGGCAGCCCTGCTGCCGGCGCGCGGGGCTCCCCTGGCGCCGGGCCAGGCGGCACCGGCGACGCAGTGCGGCCGCAGTGCGCGTGCGTGGCCATCGCGGCGAGGGCTTCCCCGCAGTGTGCGGGGCTCCGGGGGCGGGGCCGGAGCTGCCGCCGCAGCCACTGACGGAGCCCTGTAGCCCAGTGCTCCGGCGGGCGCGACGCCGTTGACCGGGCCTGAAGCTTCGCGGCGCACAGTCGCCCCATGGTCGGCTGCGGCGCGGGACTTGCGGGAGGGTTGGCTCGCCTCTGTCTGTGGCTCCGGATTCTGCCGCGGACGGCGCTCGCTCCGTCGCAGAGACGGAGTGTAACGGCAGGCGCCTTGGTTCCTCTTCTGGCCTGGCCCCGCTCGCTCGGGGTACCGCCCGTCTCCGGACAGGTCCCGCAGCGCCGCTCGCGGTCGGCTGCAGAGCTCTCTTTTCCCCGCGGAAATCCTGGCGCAGAGCCGCGCCACATACCCCTTAAGGCCAGGCAGCCCTCTGTTGCCGTGGGAAGGCAGTTGTGTATAAATCACTAGGGCCTACCGCCTTTGTGATTTATATTCAAGTTGCGAGCAACGGCAGGGCTCTGTCTGCTCACTTTTACAGAATATTTAGACTTCTGCCGTGTGTACGGTTTTTAATTGAGTTGCTATATTTAGGACCGTGCCTTGTCAGTAAGACTGTGCAGTGCCTCCCACACTGATGCATTTTCCCCTTAAAATCAGGGATGGGCTGTAGCAACACAATGCCTCCAAGAAAAACGTAGGAACCTCCTGCTTATCTGCAGCTCCTATTACTCAATGGCAGCTAACGCACATCTGTTCTTTGATACTTAACTCTTCGTGGAGACAAATCATACTAGTTTTCAAATGTCAGTGCACCAGGCCAAACCTCTATTTTGAAAACATGATTCTGTGCTTTTCCTTTTTTAACAAATACCTGCTGCAGATTATGTGACAGGCCATACATAATGATTACAAGTAGTCTGATTTTCATCAGCATGTCACATTTTGGAGCCTGGTTAGAAAGGGTTTAGTAGCAGAACTTGCCTTGTTCTACAAACACCGTAGTTTGTTTTGGCTTCTGAACATCTTAGTGACATTGCAGAAGCCACTGCGTCTTGCTTTCCTCTTTATTCTATTCTTTTTTCAAAATCAGAAAGAAGTGCCGGATTCCCAGAGAATTTCGTTCAAACACTGTGTATATGTTAGGCCAAATATTCCTTTACAGATATTGAAGTGCATAATTCAGACAAATTTGAGGGGTTTTTTTCAAAATCTGAAATCACAGATGGAAAAATCTATTGCTTGCTTTATTTTCGACTACCTTAATTCTTATCAATGTTATTCTAATTTATTGTAATTCATATAGGGAAAACCAGGGACCTGCTTTACAGTTGCAGACAAAGCAGTGTAGCTTGAGCTGCACTTAAGTTACAGCAATAAAGGCTGTTTTGCAACATGTCCTCCACCATTCTGGTGAGGCTTGATGGCTTCAGGGAAGTCCTGGAGAGGCAGCGGGTGACTTACAACCTGTGCACTGAGGTAGGAAATTGCCTGTTGTCATGAGTTTTCCAAACTCCTCTTCTGTGTTCCACTTTCTTTTTCGGAATACATCAGAAATGTAGGAATTACATTAAAGGAGTTAAACTTTTACTACTGAGACCCAAGATCTGTTTGGTTCAGCCAGCCAGACGTTTGTTTTGTTTTCTAGGTAGTATAATTTTGAATGTCAAAAGAATTTGCTACTGCAGATCTGAATTTGAAATGTCTTTCCAAAATGGCAGTATTTTAATAAATTTGTAATAATGCTCCTAGTGAAGGAGCACAGAAATGTAAGACTGACACTGGATTGGTCACAATTTTATTTGAAAATTTAACAATTTGGGCCGTGATTGTGCATGTGCAATACTCTGGGTCTCCTTGAAAGTCCATCACTATCAAATGTATTTGTTGTCTCTCGACACATTTCGAAAGTATGGGGTGACTAAGGTTCAAGAAAAAGTTAAAAATTACCTGAGATGAAGCCTTGGTTTTGTTTTGCTTGCTTTCTTAGTAGAGACTGATACAAGCTAGTTTATATTCAGCTCCAGTATAACTTTCAATGTTTAATTTTTCACTGTTTTTCCATTCAAACTAACTTGTTGTGCTATTGTGCCAATAAAACATCACTGCATCTTTATGAAATATGTTTCCACACAATTACAGCTTTATCTCTCAGTTACTTTTTGTTAACCGCTGCTTTCATGATGAGCTTACTTCCAGATCTTGCCAACCTGTACTGTGACTAAAAGTAAAGTGGTCACTGCTACTGTTGGCACTGAATTAACTGAGTTCAACTCTGAAAGCAAGAAAAGTTAGCCAAGTTTACCTTTGTAATTTGCCTGGTGTTCTAACATAAATTTTGTTTCAATTAGATGCACTTTTCATTTTATCCACAAACATAGTTTCCTTGTGTCTGGAATGTCCACTGACTTTTGGCAAAATTCAGTCATTTTCTTTGAGAAATACTGGTCTTGCCTGGATATGTAATAATAACAGCAGTAATCATAATTCCTCTACGTCTCTTACTAATTGTTCAAATACACATGCCTCAAACGTCTTTATCTTGAACCTCCAATTACTTCATTCTATTATCTTCTCTGTTTTCCCTGGGTAATGTTTATAATACTCCTGCCGGTAAAACAAGTTTACATAGCTATCCTTTTAAAAAGTTGTATTATTCTCTAATTTTATAATTCTCATGTTATTATGTTGTATTATTCTATAAGCCTGAATAATTAGAAAAGGAGAGTATAGCAGCTTTTTAAAGAAATGCTGCAGAGTTGTTTCTTCCCTCTCACCCTCCACTACAGAACCAAACCATCTGATTTGAAAAACTGACATTTTAATGTATTGTACTGTAGGATACTCTACAGATATATTAAACTTATTTATAATTCATTTTTTCTTTCTGTATAGTTGCATTCATTAAATAAAAGTCTGTTACTTTTAGATGCAGCGTAGAGGGACTGGATACAAATGCACTCATAAATGAGAAAATATTTAAATTTAAGCAGCCTTTTTAGTCCTATGGAGTGAAAACCAGATTTTTATCAGCAATTTTGAATGCATGGCTTTGCTCTAATGACTGAGATCGACAGCCCTGTGTTTGCTGCAAAATTCTTCCCCTGTTCTGGTACGTGATTGTCTCTGTTCCAAACACAGGCCTAAACCACGCTGCTCCCACCGGCTGTGATGGTGCTGTCTATCCGCGAGAGGGAACTCTTCCCTGGTACTCGAGAGCGGGGCATGCTCTACAAAAATTAAATAGAGCATGGATTGCGTAAGAACCTGTTGCTTGCTTGTTTTTTATCTTGATCTCAGACATTATAGATGAGCAGAAAGATGACGCCATTGATTTTTCTCAGAAATCTAAGGCACTTGAGGGCTTTCCTCTCAGGCTTTCATGCTCTGATTTCAACAAACTCTTTAAAAATAGTTCATTTGGGATGCGTGGATTATTAGACTTCAAAAGCCAATGCAGTACATGAAGTATTCAAATATTTCCCCTGGTGCCGAAGAGCACCTCTGCTCTGGTGAACCTTCATCCTCCAATTTAGGTAATTTGGTTACCGTTGCCAAGAGACAATGCTAACCTCAGTTTGCTGTTAGGCCTGTGACAAATGGTATTAAGTCTCCTATGGTATCAGGATGAGTAAGATGATTCACCATACATAAGGCTGTCCTCTTTGTCCTGCAGAATTAATATATGAGAAATATCAGAACAATAAAGGTAAGAAAGTAGTGGAAGAAAGGCAAATCAGGTAACAATTCTGAGCATTCGACAAATGTTATCAATGAACAAAGACAACAGATGGCTCTACTACTGCTGGGATCTCACCGCCGCTGTTACACAAGCACTCATTTTCATCCTGTGGTAGTAACAATTTCACTTGTTCACATTCTTCTTCAGAACAAAAATCACTCATGCCATCTACTGTATATGTGTGTATCTTTAGAGGTGAAGGCTTATTTAAGATGCCAGGCAGACTCAGTATACTAAAGCTAAGGAAGTCTTCTGATACTAGAGTAACATTTTGTTTCAGCTAAGATTAAAAAAAAAAAAAAAGAAATACAAATTATAAGCAGAATATGCTTTTCCTTGCCTAGCATGACCATCAAGAACAATACCATAGCACCCTGGATGAACATGTGCGTGGATTGCTATTCACATGGAAGAAAAGACCATAGGGATTTTATTTCTCCATAGGACTATAAACAACTTTCATAGACATCACGGTTACTTTCTGAACTAATCTGGTCTTTGTAATTTGACTTAGTGAGGAAAAAGCAGTAAAGTAAACAAAGAACCCACAAAACTACACGGATTTCAAAGCCAGGCTGGACAGACTGTTAGGATTCTGTAATCAGACTGTGTGGACCGGTGGCCAGAGATTTTTATCCAGGACTTACATAAGAAATGTAAACCTTATTGTGCAGCTCATATTCATGTATAAACATTAACTGAATGCAATGTAAGGGATGTAAAAGCAAGGGAATGAGAAACTAAGCAAGAGCTTTGGTGACTTTTCCTGGGATTTGTTGTCAGTATCAGCTAGGACAGCTAACATCAAGGCATGTGACACTTAAATTCCTCATGGCTTCAATGGCAGAGGAGACTGATTTTCAGGAAGAGAGATAGACAGGAAGTTCTACTTTGAATCTGAACTCTTCTAGATTAACTCAGTTAGACGGATTGTGTAGGCTACTGCACCCCAGCACGTCACCATTAACAACTATTGCCCAGATGACACTGTAGCATCTGATGGACACCTTTTATTCTGTAGGGGAAGTCAGAGTGGTGCTAGCGACAGAAAGAAAAATGTTGTCCAAGAGCAATTTAATTGTGTGTTCCTAGCACAGTACAGGGAACATACTGCAAGTAAAGTGTTACATAACCCAACCTTGAGAACAAGAAAAACTCCGAGAGCAAATAAATCAACATTGTGACCGGTGACTACTAAACCAGTACAATATATGCTTGTAACAAATTTGGTTTAACACGCTCTGGTCAGATCTGTCGTCATCTCAACCCTTCATGCATCACATAGGGCACCAAAAAAGACCATTGTGGTTTAAACTCAACCAGCAATGAAGTACCACACAGCCACTGGCTCACACCTCACACAGTCACCTCCCCACAATGGCAAGAGAAGGAGAATCAGGAAAAAAGTGAAAACTCATGGCTTGAGGTGAGAAAAGTTTAATAATTGAAACAAAGTACGATATACTACTACTACTAAAGATAATAACAACAATAAAAGCAATACTAGTAATGAAAAAGAGGGAGTGAGGAATAAAACCCAAGAAAAACAAGAGATGCGCAGCACAATTGCTCACCACTTGCTGACGAATGTGCCACCCATCCCCTAGCAGTGATCGGCAGCTTCTGACCAAGTCCCCCCGGTTGACATGGTATGGAATACCCCTTTGGCCAGTTCAAGTCAGCAGTCCTGGCCATGTTCCCCACCAGCTTCTTGTGCACCTGCTCACTGGCAGAGCATGGAGAGCTGAAAAGTCCTTGACTTAGGGTAAGCACTACTGAGTGACAACCAAAACATCAGTGTGTTATCAACATTATTCTCATACTAAAGTCAAAACACAGCACTGAGCTGTTAGCAGTAGAGGTGAAGAGGTAATTACTTTGCCAACTGACTATGACTGAACTTTTAGCAACTTTATGAATAGCTGAGAAATAGTATGATGTGCTGCTGAGTGGAAGCAGCCCTACTGTCAGTGGGCTAAATTGCTCCCAGTGACACCTAGTGCAAGGTGCTGCACCTGGGACAGGGCAACTCCCAGTCTGGGGGATGAACAGATTTAGAGCAGCCCTGTTGAGAAAGACTTGTGGATGCTGGTGGATGAAAGTGGCCTCATTGAAGGCGTCCCTGCCCATGGCAGGCGGGTTGGAACTGGGTGCTCTCTAAGGTCCTTTCCAACTGTCCTGGGCTTGCAAGGCCTGGTTTGACACAATATAAGGAGGAAAATGTCCTCCGAGGGAAGGTAGACTTCAAACAGGCCCTCCCCCACCAGGTCCAGAAGGAAATAAAATAAGTAGTCTGCTCTTACTGTGCCCTTGGTTATAAATCTGTCCTTACATAGGCCTTGCAGTCATCCTCAGTAACTGTCAAAAGCTCACTAGGCTACAGCCTTTTTCCTCCTCTAGTTTTAATATTTTTAGGTTTTTTTCTAATTGTAGATTAAAATTATGCAAATCACTTCCATTTCTTGTACACAATTTTCTTGGTAAGGGGATAGCATTTTTTGTCTCTAGCTATTCCTCAAATGTCCATCTGTCTCTTTTTACTTGAAAATACAGAATACAGAGCATGGGGAGTAGCAGGGAGAATCCTCCTTAGGAAGCAAGCTTTAGGGAAAGTAAGCTTGCAATTGCTGTGTCAGTGCTGCTGACACTGGCTCGGTATCCATGGAAACCTGATTTCCCATCTTGCTGCAGGAATTAATTGAAGATCCCAACCCACTTGCTCAGGGAATCACTATGATACTAATTCACATCAAGCTATCAGGCTCACTTTATTATCTCAGATACTCTTTTCATTACCCTTCATCAGAACAAAAGGTTCAATTAGCTTTCACCAGCTTAGAAAAAAAAAGGCCATCAAATCTTTACTTCCTCAAAACTGGGGCACAGAACATAGAGGCTAAATCTTGGAGATCTACATCTTTCAAATGGAACTTGGCCAAAATGACAACAACAGGAGATGGCACACAGACAGTCAGGAGTGCTCTATGCAAATCTCAGTTCCAACATCGTATACTTAGCTCTATTTTTCACCTATGCCACTAGCTGTATCATCTTGGGAGGAAAAATTCACTGTCCATGCTTCAGTATCAGAACATAAATTAGTGTTCCACAGTTTGTTCTTTCCTAAGATATAACATGAAAAGCTTCAAAGAGAATTAGCCAAAAGAGACTTTTGCTACAGAATATTGTTTCCAGACTTGTCTTTGAAGGCTTTTCATTTATTTCAAACTTAGGCATATCAAGTTTCCTCTGCTTCCGAACGTCTGATTCTCTGCCTTTGAACTTTCCTTCCTCTGAACTTTTCTTCCTGTTGAATTCCCTAGTTGCTGTCCCCATTCCCTCTATTTGTTCCCGAGCTCCAAATCACCTTATCTGCTCTGCATTCTTTTCTGCTTGGACATTGATTTTCTCCATTTTCATCTTTCTGATATCGTATTTAGCAGCTAGTCCTTTTGTAACCATGACAACTCCATCATGATATCAGCAAAGGATCTCACTATTATCTGAGGAACCAGCTCTCATTAAATGCCAGGGGTGTTGCTTGAGCTGATGTTTAGCGTGCAGTACCCAGAGGAGAAGTTTTGTTTGGAGTTTTCTATATTTTATCTGTGAGCTAGGAAAGGCCAATTTCTTATGTTAGCTGGTATCCTTCAGACAATTGTCATCCATCTTTTGTTTGCTTTATTAAGACATAGTCCCTCCCACAAATGTGGACCACTGAAGGAATGTTATCACAGGAAAGATGGCAGGGATGTTGTCCTAGACCAAGCATAATGTCTTTGGGTTAGAACAAAGAAGCTTTTAGAACAAAGAAGCTTTTAGAACAAAGAAGCTTTTTTAGAACAAAGCTTTTGCCTGGAAATGTTTTGGTGAAGCAAGGCGTAAAGTAGTAGTAGTTCTACCAAAGCTATTTAAGATTTTCTCTATATCACTGCACACAGCTCCCTGCCCCCTACCTCAGCTTGTTTATCTCTATATTTGCAATGTTGTAGGTGGAAATGGCATTTGCTACACCAAAGGGAGCAATATCTGAAAAGGGGCAGGAGAACCAGGGATTCCACAGCCGCTAATCTAGCAGTTAAAACCTAAATCTCAATGTTATTCTCTTTCCTCCTCTCCTCACTTTAGCAAATGAAATGTTATTTTCACAGGCATTTAGTAGTCTCATATTAACCCTCCTTTTCTGAAGAATTAAACATCTACTCTTTTCAGTATTTTGAATATATTTTAAAAAGAATCTTTGGGACCTACAGTGGAAAAAGTACCCAAGATAATCCAGAAACTCCCAAGAACAGCAAGAAGAGTGCTATGGACTTTCTTCAGCTTGTAAACATGTTCTATTCACTACACAATTCCACAAGTCACTGAAGTGAGAAAACCACATTTTTCCAGCCTATGAAGCACAATATTTCTGGTTTTGTTGTTTTTTTTTTTTTAAGTTCCTGAAGGGCAATTTAATGCATTGGAGACAGGGAAGGAGGGGAGAACATCTTCATGGGAGAATTATTTTGGGGAAATGGAAGTTTTCACTAATGTAGGGAGTAGAGCAGCCCTTTAGAGAGGGAAGTCCAGAACAGGTCAACTCTGGTTTCATATAATAAGTTTTGTTAGGGATAATACCAGTAATACAATTACGCTTGTCAAGTTTGGAGTAAATTCTCAGATTTCCTTCATAAATAGGGCTAGAATACAATGAGTGTTTCAGAATATATGTACTAGTATTTTCCTTCTCTCGTGAGACTGAAAAATTTACTCCAAACCATCCTTTCACAGAATGAACTGTGATTATTTAAAAAAAAAATCAGCTGAAAATTCCCTTTCAGCCTTCTTGTTGAGAAAAATATTTGAACAGTTTTCAGAATATAGAAGTGCACTCATACTCAGCAACTAAGGTTAAGAGAATTGGGTTTGTTCAGCCTGGAAAAGAGAAGCTTCACGGTGACCTAATTGTGGTCTTCCAGTACCTGAAGGGAGCCTGTAAGAAAGATAAGAGAGGGACTATTTACAAGGGCCATGAGTGACAGGACAAGGGGGAACGGCTTCACGCTGAAAGAGACGTGGTCTGGCCTGGAGAAGAGAAGGCTCTGTGGAGACCTTGGTGTGGCCTTTCAATATGTAAGGGGGGATGATAAGGACAAAGTGAGATCTTTTACTGGGCCTGTAGTGGCAGGAAAACATGCAATGGTTTTACATTGAAAGAGGGTAGAATTAGATTGGATATTAGGAAGAAATTTTTCCCTGTGAGGGTGGTGATGCACTGGAACAGGTTGCTCTGAGAAGCTGCTCCATCCCATCAAGTCTTCAAGGCCAGGTTGGACTGGTCTAGTGGAGGGTGTCATGGCAGGGGGGGGGTTGGAGCTAGATGACCTTTAAGTGTCCATTCAAACACAAACAATTCTATGAAACGCTGGGTTATGTAGAGTACAAACATGCAGCTATGCATCCACAGAGTACTGCATGCACACTGGGCCTGATCTATAGCCCAGCCTGGGTAATGTCGCCTCCAGAATTTTTGCAATTTGCAGGTGAGTAAAGAAAGAAGGGAAGAGTAGTAGTTGTTCTTTCCCGGGATCTTTTTGCTTTATCATTTACTATAGTATTTTGACTTACTCTATATGCTATGAAACAAATCAAATACTTTAACTGAAATCTGATAAACTCTTTAATTTTAGATGTGTTGCAACAATGAATTCCACAAGCCAGCAATTATAAATGTTAAAGACTCATGTATTGAAGACAAACCTTAGGCTGTTACAATAAAAACAGGTCAATTAACTTTTTCTTATTCCCAGACTAAGGAAGCCAAAATAATTCATTTTTACAGAATACAGGAGTTGGACAATACCTCCCCTTGTACTTTTTAAGTAGTAGGAGGAAATAGAATGTGCCTATATTGCACTCACTCTATTAACCTTCCCACTTGCACTTCCTGACTTTTGTTTTTAGATATTCAACTTCAGTGGTACATGAACAGGAGTTTTTTTGCATTGCATCCAATAAACATTAAATACTTTGAAACATAAACGATACGGACATGTTAACTACCTAATCTCCTGCACTACCTCTTTAGTCAGTTATTGTTCCTGAACATAAATTATTTACCTTTTATTTCTCAAGGTTGATCAAAGGTGACAAAAATTCCAAAATAAAGCATAAATCTTGCTTCAAACAAAATTTGAAGGCAAAAATTACTTCAAAGTATTAAAATATAAACCAATGTTTAAGTATATAGTAAGCTAAAATTCACAATCTTCTGACAGGAGAAGTCTCATAGTAGTTAGAATAGTGGCAGACTTACAGAGTTTTCTTGGTCTTCATTGGAAAAGTCGCGGAAAGAAGTGTGATTGTAAAAACACACGGTACGAACACATCGCTAGAGGCAAGGTTCCCCTCCTACTTCATGAGTGAAATAGGCCAAGTCTGGACTGTATCCTTATATTAATTTTGGGGTTGCTTAAACTGTTTTATTACTGAATGCTGAGACTTTTTACTGGAAGCTGAGCAAGAACTCTAAAATCAACCTGACTGAAAACTCATTGCTGCTTCCTCATTAATATGCAAGAAGGACTGTCTGACATTTCCATGAAATGTCTGTGCTCTTGGGACTGATGATTCAGCGCAGAGCTGTTTGGAAAACTTAGCTCTCCTCCCTTCTCAAATGGCTTCATTTTACCAATCTGTCAAGCAAAACTAAAAATAATGGGTTTGCGTGCAATTACAAGGGGAAGGGTGGAAATTTCACTGCACAGTGTATTAGGTAACTCATTAGAAAGCAGAAGCTGCATTTTCAAGAGGAGTGTGAAATATATCTCCCACGTTTAATTATTTTTTTCTGCAGTTAAAAAAGAAATAATGCAAAAAATTTAAGGTGCATAGTAATACTCAAGCTAAAGGAGTATGCAACTAAGATTTCTGTGAGGTCAATGTGATGAAATTTGTTCCTTGCCTGTGAGCGTTTCATGGAAGGGATAAAGAAAAAACTGTTTAGGGCTAGCAACTGGCAAAACTGACATGTGAAAGAACTGGACGTCTCAATACAAGTATAAAACCACAGAATAATTTTGGTTTTCACAATATTGCAGTTTAGAGACTTGCCTCACTACAAATTAAATGGTATTCAATGCAAAAGATTCATTTCAATGCCTCATCACAGGTCTCAAAATCCATCAACTGTCCCCACAGGTCTACAGCCAGGAAGATACCAATCTCTGTCCTGTGTGTAAGTGGTTCTAGTAAGTGCCATCCTTTGATTCATAGTAAAATAGAAGAGGGTCAAAGACAAAAGAAATCATGACATCCACTGATAAGAAGCAGTCGAGGATCTTACAAACATTCTTCCCAAATGAGCTATTTCTTTGTAAACATATAAACATATTTATGAAAGTAGACTGGGGAGTCAAAGCCCTCTGCATTCAACACAGGCAGATAAGAAGAAATTGACAGAATTGACTGCATGAGGGAGGCCAGTAGTACACTCACAGACACAAAGGAAGACATGATACTGACTTTTAAACTTTAGTCACATAAGCACCCACTATATGAAAGCAAATTACTTCTGGAAATGCTGGGATAAGTGCATTGTATGTATATTATACGACATAAAATTATGTACTTTAAGGTCCCTCACTGGCAATTTCAGAAGGAGAGGAACAGAATAATTTTATTAATAACTTTTACCACATTTAATTATCTAGCCAAACTTTTAATTTTCCAAGAAAGTAACTGTGTTGAGAAAGACCTATAAAGTTGACAGAAGTGTTGTTTTAAAGGAACTGAGTAGAATACTTTAAAACCTGATAAACTTCAGAGTCATTAGTGAATCATACAAAAAAATCCACAAATAATGCAAGTTAAGATACATTGGAAAAACTAATGAATATAGATGTGAAAATCAAAGGAATTCGAAGTATCTAATAGCTCAATTCCTTTTGATATTGGGGGCACAGGATGACATAATCAGAAGGGTGAAGGAAAATCATGGCAATAAATCAATTTTTAAAAAAGAAAGGAAAAGAGAAAAGCAACTTGAAAGGACACTCTTCCAAGAAATCACATCTTTAATCCCCTGGAAAGAACTCTAGAAAACAAGAGGTACTGAGCAGTAAAAAAAAAAAAAACAACACTGGATCAGTATTTAATATATATTATGGCAGCAAGAAACGATCATTGCATGTAACTCTCATCTGCATAGCCTCACATGCAGGGAGGTCATTCTACTTCTAAGTGGTCTACATTCATTACTGAACACTTCTGCACAAAAACTGATTCAAAAGGCAAAATGCACAAAATTCAAATCGGAGTATATATTTAAAGGCTTTGGTATGTGAAGTTTAGTAAAATACCGTCTTCTACATCCACAAATCCACCTGACATGCATGGTTAAGATGTATACTCTAGGGAAACAATAATGTCAAATTAGGACTAAATAAGTAACAATGTATTCAATTCTTTATGTCTTCCTTTTCCTTCTATTTTGAGTAATTCTAAACAGGTCAAAATTTTCCAGAGTTCACGGTTCTAATTGTTTAACGTCTTCTTTTGCGTCACTTCTTCGGGGTAGGTGTTTTCTTCTATCACAGATGTGTACGTCTATGTATAGTGACTTCACTGAACCCTATGTTGCTCCTGGTCACTGCTTTGTCATACATGCTGCTGATTGGTAAGGTCTTCTCTCCCTGCTTCTGGCTTTTGCTTTCTTGTTGCGTGGAAATTTACTGTACATCCTGGCACGAGTTGGAACACTTTCTAAAAAGAATCAACATTACTTTGTTGGGACTGTTTCTCCTATTTCGCTGCCATAACATATAATTAATGAATTATTTAAGAATCAATTAAGGTTACGACTGGTTTTTTTGCAAGCTGAGTATGGCAGCATTTGCAGGGCCTTTCACTACAATGATGGCAGAAGCTCCATAGCAACAGCATGTTTGCATTCCTACTGGAGCCACATTGCTCCTGTACTGTCTATCAGGAAAACTCTTTTGATATGTATAGTCATAGGTATTTAGTTTGTGTGCTGAAGAATTTATTCTGATTAAGAGAATAAAGACTTCACTAAAAAGCTGTGTTTATTTGTCCACAGTTAGCATAGCTTTCACCGTTTCAACTTTCCTGGAGAGTGACAGTATTGCTTTGCTGCTAAAGAACCAGAAGTTTTTACTTCCTTCACCTGCAATTCACTAACACTCAAACACGTGCAAAAGCTGTTTGGAGCGTTTAAACAGACATTTCCTGAAATAATTTTCATTTCTCTCATAGAATGTCTGATCCTCTTCTTTACATGTACCCATTTCAAAAAGGTCTTCACTCATCTAACACCATCCAAGAAAAGCTTTTCTTAAAGTACACATGAACAAACCAAAAGAGATTAGATAAAAAGTAGCCAAATGGCTGCACACATTATGTGAAATACAACAATACACATTAAGCCTAAAACCAGAACACCATGCATATACCACTGTACCCCAGATACTACCACTTACAGCCAGTAGACTAAGAGGCTCTAAAATTAAAGTGTTTTACTCATAACCACATGTAGCATGGTCCATTAGAATATGACACCTAGTTTCACATGTCAAATCAAAGGCAGTAGCACAAATATATTCAACATACTTCATTGCTCTGTACCTCTTGTTTTCATTTTGATCTCTGTCCTATGTAGCCAGATGACACGATTTAGACAGTATTCTAATGGTGTCTATATGCAAGGAAGAACAAAAATCATACCACCTCTAACAGGTAGAAAAAAAGCATGCCAGCTCAGGACAGGCAATTGTACTCTCAGTCCATGGGAAATCGGGCTGATGAGAATTGAACAGATCACCTACTGAATGCAAAGAATGGTTCCAAAGCCTCAGGGTTATCTGCATTAATAAATAATGACAGCTCTACTGAAGCAACATCATCAACCAGAATGAATGCTCCTGGCCAGATAAATCTCTGGGATCTGAAAGGATTATCTCCATCCCTGCGCTAACAGACTAAGCAGCTTGCCAATCATCTCTAACCTATTACTTTTAACTCACAAATTCAGTGGTAATTTACACTGGAGTGTGCTAGCCCAGAAGAAGAGGCTTCAAGAGTTGCCAATGATTCTAATAAACAGGCAAACTCAAAGTCCAAACCCAGTGCAGCTCATGAACTGCTCCTGTAATCATTCTGCATAGGCCAACTGCTGTTGGGACAAGTGGGAATATGAAATGTCACAGAATATACAAAGAGGAAAATAACCATATAATAATTTTTGCATATGCCCAGAAATATAGACAAACACTTTCTCTTTACTACATAAACATTTCAGCTTCCAACTGTTGAGTTTGGGAATGACAACTCTGAGCTGGGCACAACAGAAGCAAATCTGCTTCCTTCACGAAGACATCCACAGAGATGGAATGCCAGCAGAAGGGGTAGGAACTAGATTATCTCTAAGGGTCCTTACAACACAAACCATTCTGTGATTCTTTGATTCATAGCTTTGGCAGGAAAAACTGGCAGCAAGGTGGTAAAAAGAGGAAGACTTCCCCTACGCAAGAGTCCACTTAGGGGAGAAAAAAAAAAAAGTTAGGCTAAATTTCAAAGTCAAAAAGGATTTCAACTCAATTCAAAATAGAGACTCAGTCCATTACTACTGTTATGAACTTCCAGCTAGAGATGACAGTCCATCAGCTACAGATTTCTGTGTTATCCAAAACACCAAATAGAAAGATGCCACTAGAATCCTGCTAGCTGACTTCCTCACTTATCCCAGCCACTACAACTGCTAGCCCCTGACTACCCACTTTACCACTAGCTGGGTCTGTGGAGGACCAATTATTGATGACAGCTACAGAAAATCCTTCTCACAGCCCATTGTTAACTTGTCACACACTCTCTGTCTGTTGTCTGCACCACAGGTTTTCCAGTAAGTAAGCTGAGTTCTGGCTACCTGCCCGGCAAGACAGATATTGTTTCCTGACCAATCAAGTATTTCATGCCTAGGAGTAGCAGTACTGACTAAACATTTGTGCCTCTGCACATGGACCCGGATACAGATATTCACCATTCTCTAACTTTGCCCATACAAATGCTTTCCAGCCTCTGTCCTCCCCAGAAGTTATCTGCAGTTACCATTCAGGTTGGTCTCCTAGATGCTTAACAGCAACAGTACTTAACTCTGCAGGAGCAAAAAAGCCACCCAACAAATACATTTGTGATATGAATCCAAGTCCTCAGTTAACAGCTGGGAAGCAGACACAACCTGAGAGGCAACATTTAAGTGAGAAAACAAAGCCAGGACAAACCAGATTCTCAAAACTTGCCCTATTTTTACATGGCAGAAACAGCAGGACTCTGTATACATTTTCATATCTTTATTCATTCAACAGTGGAGAGTGGGAAAGGCAGAAGACTAAATATGTAAGACATGAATATAAACTAAAACGATTTAGGAGCACAGTTTGAGAAGATAACAAAACAGCATTTTTAAAAAGAATATTCACAGGCATCAGTAGTAAGAAACTAGGGCACGAGGTGGGAGAAAGCTATGTAAACTCAATTGCAAATAACAAAAAGCCGTATCTGCAACTCATAAATCTATAAGCCTATTCTAATGACACATGTAGATTCCAATTCAAATTATCCAAGGCAATTGATCTGTCAAAATAAACTAGAAATAAAAAGCGAATAAATAACCTCCAGAACCTCTTTCTCCATCCACATCAATAACTAAACCTCATCACAGCAGCTTTTTCTTTAGAGGTGCCATCATCTACTTGTGATCAGTTACGCTTGGAGCACCACTTACCAGAGACGCACATGAAACAGTAGCAAGAAGTAATGTTCAATATTTACTCCTCAGATGATGCCTTTTTTGTCTCATCAGCAATTTTCAGCAAGTTGATGCAGCCTGAATAGACATAGTATAATAAGCTTTTTCAAATACTCTTTAACCCCAAGACAAAGGCTGTATTTAGATGTTTATGACCCTTATGCCTCAGAAAGGAACTTGGCCAGGAAAGCCAC
This sequence comes from Atrichornis clamosus, assembly GCA_013400975.1. NCBI lineage: Eukaryota > Metazoa > Chordata > Aves > Passeriformes > Menuridae > Atrichornis > Atrichornis clamosus. Next base: position 17,055 of record WBMZ01009963.1, read on the forward strand.
TTCTAGCGGAAATGTCAAAATAATTGAGAAGGGAAAATAAGGATTAGTTGCCACTCTGTGGAATGAAACCACATCTGCACTGGTAAAATCTTTTGTATTGCACTCTGGGTAGAAATGGAAGATAAGCAAAGGGTCCTTTAAAATAGTTCTTCACAAAAGACAATGTTAGAAGATAGCTAGAAAGAGTTCAGGTATCAAAGCAAGCGCAACACGAGATTTAGGTTTTGTGCATTTAAGTCATTATACTGCCAGAAGTGACCAAACTTAATGACTACAAAAAACTGGTGACAGAATTCAAACAACTCCCTCTCCCAAGTAAATTCCACTGACCCAGTCATTTAACACCACCGTGCTTCGGCGCATGGGTAAAAAGGTGAGAGTGTCACGAAGAGGCGCTTTCCAATGTGTGTTTAATTCCAGGCTGCCCTCTGATCATCTAATAGACTTGAGCAGTATCAGAACAAGAGACTCGACTAGCTGAACCAATTCAATTTGGGTTGGCCTTTTTTCTGCCTTCCCTTTTCAGACGTAATAGCCTTCAAGCACTACAGTGGCTCCAAGCACCAGTTACTGTATTCCTGTAGTAAATATAGAATGGTCACAACAGCTGGCTTTTACAAAAGTTAAGCTATTAAATGCAGCTTAGATTCTATTTAATTCAATATATTAATTGTCCCAAATAAGCAAGTGATAGCAGCTATGTTATAATTTCCACTCAGTTGCTAGATTCCCCAACAGAGCCTAGGAAAAAGAGAAAGCTTGGAAAAATCTGTGGTTTGGCTTTGGCTAAACTTAGAGCCACACATTTCCTTATAAAACCAACATTCAGTGTTGACAGTACAGAGCCTTTACATTAGCTCTATACTGGCAGAGTTAGTAGCTCACTAAATACAAGGCTTAGTCACAACAGCCCATTCCTACCTCCCTCAATAATATGTTAATTTCTTACAACTCTTTAAATTATTACTAAGTGTTTTGTATAATGCAGTACATGCTCTTGGCATGGGGCATGTCAGGGCAATCCACAGATTGTACTTGAAATTTAGCACCTGCTCAAAAGCATTGTGTTGGTTTATCTAACTCTGATCATATGATGGAAAAATAGAAACATATGGAATATAATTTTTCCTTCTTTTCTTTCCCCCCAAAGTCTGACATTGAAGATCCCCAGCCCTGTTCTAAATTCCATTTCTCTTTCGTACAGTAACCTCCTGATATGTCCTGGATCCTTCTTCAGTGTGCAAGTCTCCATCTACAGTGCTGCAATTAAATATCTTCTCTTTTTCAAAATTGGAAAGAATCTCACACAGTTTCATTATGCTTCCACTATGATTTCCATGCATTTTGAGAGCGAAGTAAGATAACCTATGTACCTCTTGCTGGTGCTTCCTGCATAACCTTCTGGTGTGTCAGCCACTCCTCTCAGTTTTGCATTGCCAGGAAACTTGCTGAGGGCACACTCTGCCTCGTCATTAATGAAGAAAACAGGTCTAGCCCTAGATATGCTGCTAGCTGCTGGCCTCTGATTAGACTTCTTGGGACTGATCTGCCCCCCCACCCCGGGGCCTGGCCTTTAAACCAGTTTTTTCACCCCCACACTGTCTGCTCACTCAGCCCATAGTTCATCAACTTATGTAAGACAATGCCAAAATTTCTGGGACCCATATGATCTTGTATGGTTAATAAATAAAAAAAATATCAGGTTGTTTTCCTGAAATGCTTGCACCATTAATTAGGTGGTTGACCAATGAAAATTATTTAAAAATAAACCAACCAAAANAAGACAATGCCAAAATTTCTGGGACCCATATGATCTTGTATGGTTAATAAATAAAAAAAATATCAGGTTGTTTTCCTGAAATGCTTGCACCATTAATTAGGTGGTTGACCAATGAAAATTATTTAAAAATAAACCAACCAAAAAAACCCAATCAAATTTCTGTCTGTTCTTCAGAATGCTAACTCTCTGTTGTCATGGTGAAAAATTACCATAGTAACATCAGATATATCTGTATTTTTAGATTAAAATTACTTCAATTTTCACAGAAAATAGATCCAACTGAAAGAAAATACTCATCCTTACCAGGAAATACTACTAAAATTCAGAGTATAAATTAGGGCAACACAACAGCAATTGGTTAATTGCAAAAGAGGGGGAATAAATCACAAACCTTGCCATTTCCAGAGCTGCTTCCTGCAGCTGGAAAATAAAAAAATTTGATGATAGTTATTCTGTAACACTATTGTCTCAGCAAGCCTCACTGGATAATGGCTCACTTAGAAAGCCCATAAAGCTTAAATAGCCTTTTCAGTCAGAGGTTAACAGGTTTATTACTTCACATTTCCCCATTAGAGCCCTAGTTTATTTTCCCTCTCACCCCCAAGGAGGACTTTAACTCTCACACACAGGAAATACTGCTGTTCAAATGTCATAATCGAACTAACTCACCAGACAAGTCTCTACTCTCTCATTTCCAGTGATTTCGTGTTATGCTTACCCCCTCTGGTGGACAAAAAGAAATTCACAACCCTCCTTGTGCCTTACTGCCTTTAGATCGGCACTGTGCTAATGGGAACTTTGACATTAAAACGTTGAGTCAAAACCAAGCATCTCTAATTTCTGCACTTCAAGTAAGACTCTTCAGTCATCTTTACCTGGCTAGATTTGTCTCAGATTTCCCCACTTTCTTATCGGACTGTCATTCAGCCAACACTGTCCCAGACAAAGCTCAGTGTGCCTGAATGTCATGAATTCATGATTGAATGTCAATATTAAAATTCAACTTTACATGGCAGTCACAACATTTGAGAAATATTCTAACAGAGTAGCCAGAATTGAGGAATCCATCAACTCAGTGCTTTCCCAAACAAGGCAGCAGCATGAACACAGAAGGCTTATATTCAATACTAGGTTTGACAAGCAGGACAATTTCCCTCCATTTTATAGTCATAAAAAAATTTTTGACTTCTTTCTTTTTGGTAAGTTACTAAGCATTACTTGTGATAAAAACTTAGTTCCCTTGTATGTAAAATTCTATATACTTGCCATCCAGATTGATTTTTCCTGCCAAACCTGCTGCAAAGAACATTACAGAATTCCCTATCTTTATAAATCAGTACAACAATGTATTTCCACTGCTGCCATAAATGCTTGAGTGTTTTACATAGTCTCAGACAGTTATATATTACAGAAGACTTGAGCTTTTGCTCCTTTAGTGTTTACTTATTTTTGCAGCATTCTCACAAATGTTTCTTCTAACCTTATTTGGCTAATGCAGACAGAATGCTCTTATCCAAAGGGTTTGCAGTAAGCATATTTCAGCCAGAATCCACTGCAAGAAAAGGGAAATACATCAAACTATGCTATTGACAGTAGATGCTCAGATTCCACCTGGGAATCCAGCCTTAGGCCTTGTTGTACAAGTTACATGTATTAATCTAGGTCATCATAGGATTAAATATCAAAAAAAGGCTAAATTTCAGTTCTAATACAGTATATTTCATGTCTCCATAGTCAGCAAAATGGCAGCAAGCCCTTGCTTAGTAAGAGTAAACATAAGAAACATAACTGGTTCACTGAAGAATAGGAGCTCAGAAACAGAGCAAGAAAATAACAGCCTGCAAGAGGTTTAGGCAAAGATTTTAGGCATATAAACAGCAATGACCTAAATTTACCTGCAAAGCTGCAGAAATAAACCGCACCAATTTGCCACTGTTTCTTTTTACTTATTATTATTTTAATTCCTCTTCTCATCAGAAATAGAGCACTGGAAATTCTGACACTGAATTTTGGGATTCTACAGATAGCTGTGTGTATGAGCATAGAAAAGTCCAGCATTTGGTTCATCCAAAAATGCAGGCTTTGGCAGGGGGCCGAGGGCATAATTTCCCAGGCGAATGTATCCTCTGAAGCTCCCTGCTGGTGCTTCTCCAGCATAACACATCTACAAAGTGATGAGAGCTACCTGATATTCATCTGGTCCTCCCTGCAGATCAGCTGCCTGCTGAGGTAAAAGTCAAACTTTATTCTTCTGAGTGATGAAAGCTTCTAGAATCTCAATGCATGTAGCTCAAGCTCAGTATAGAAGGTAGGGTGGGGGGAGGAGGGGGGAAGAGACAGGTTGGCTCTAAGAGAGAAATCAGGCTCTAATCTGTAAAATGCAGAGTTTAAGTGTTGCTTGAGGCTCAGAAAGTTAGCAGTATTTACTGGACAATTCCGTACCGTATACAGCCCACTTCCTATTCTAATTCTATCTCACAAGACAGGTTCTTAGCTGCTTTGCAGTTATTGTCTCCATGTATTGTTAAAACCAACTGTTTTCACAACATTCTGCATACCCCTTAAGATCTTTTCTGAAGCCACTAGGCTTTTTAACAGTACCTATAAAGAACATAAGACTGAGTTATGTTTATAGCGTCCTGCAATAGTGTCAAATTTCAGATGAAAAGTGACCAGGAAACCGTTCTCCTAAGTAACACTAAAGCACACTTCCATATAGCATATGCATTTCTGCACATATCAGCTCCTAAATTCAGTAGGCTTCAGATCAAAAATAGCACACAGGAACTGGCTCTAGGTGGCCCTGACTGAGTAGGGAGATTGAACCAGATGACCTCCAGAGGTCACTTCCAACTCTGACGTCTCTACGGTTCAATTAGCTCATGTAACTTCAGAATACTTTCCTGGTCTTGCACATATCTGACTTTGCAGGACAACTCAGAAAGCAGCACCATGAGATGTTTCAGCCAGATGGCACATTAAAAATTCCTAGTGAGTAAAGCAAGAAAAGCTATAGTACAGACCACTTACATAGAGACGTGATTCAGCATCTCCCCAGCGAGTAGTAATGTGACAAGACAGTGTCCCCATTAGAATGAAGGATAAGAACAAACTTTTCCCCTCAATTTCTCTCTTAGGAAATAAGCCACACTTTCCAGCATTATATGCAACTTTGGAAGACAGACAGAAAAACTCAGCTCAATTCAACAGCTGCTCTCAAGCATACAATGACACTTCACAGTTAACTTGCGAGCCTTCTTAATACAATGCTACGTGTAGATCAGAGAACCAGCGGAATTTTCCAGTTATCTTACGTTCCTCCTAAGGCACTGTATTTCCTGCTGATTAAGATGGCACAGAATAAATAACCATTTCTGGAAAGTTGTGGTTCTCTAGAAATCTTGCTTTTCAAGGCCATATATTGTGAGGGAGTCATACTTCTAAGAGGGCTGTATAAAACAAAGCCCAGCACTGCAAAACCACAATGAACGGAAATCAATTCACTAAAATGAGGGAAGGTGATGCTTCCCCAGAACAAGCTTGGCAATTTTAAGAACACCGGGATCCCTTTACCTACCAAAAAAATTAATCTAGTCCGAAAGAAATCAGTCTCAGCAGTGTGAAGCTGGAGAATCACAAACCCAATAAAGAAAAGCAAGTAATAAAGATGTTTAATTGAAGCATAGAGGTTTAAAACTTGACAGTAGTCTCCCCTATATTTTCATGTTTCTTACCCTCCATGGAGGATTACTGCCAAACAAGAAAACATTTTTCCCTTTTATGCAACAAATCATTAAGTTTCTTAGACAGGAAACCACATTTCACTATTTTCCATCAGCAGAACACTGACTCAGAGCACTATAAAGCATGAAGGTAAAGCATTTCTTTTCGAAAGGCAGTCATGGCTTCAGCTTTGTATCTCATGGTACGGGTATTTTAGGGTAATTTTTAGGCACACAAAGTTTGACACACACATACCACCCTCTTCACCCCCTACCTTCAGGTATCATTTTCTCTTACTGCACCTCTCTCTGTGCCCAGGCATATTAGGAAAAGGTTATAAACATTTACTGAACACAGTGAGTTCTAATGCTAGGTGAAGATTTAACCATTCGCTTAATTGCACAATGAAGCCCACAGATGATACGGAAGAGAAACTACATTCCAGCATTTCCAGCTGAAAACACTGAATAGCAGCTGATAAAAGCATTTTATCAAAACAGCACATTCAGCGTTCTCATTAACAAGAGAATTTCTATGCAAGACAGTGCCATCCAATGCAGAACTATATCTAGAAACTCACTAAGAGGTCACGTGGGTGGTGGTAAATCTGCAGTGGCTTTGATCAAGCAAAGCACAATCTAGCAGTCACATTTGTACTAGAAGAGGAAAATAGTATCCATGCTAAGACATTGTTCTTGCTCTGGGTAAGTTCTGCTGCTTGACATCATCAGCTTTGTATTACACACTAGATAATAGTCCCTGACTCTACTGCAGACTCACTCTTGCAACCAAAAGTCATTTTGCCTGTATAAACAAAAGTCAGAGTAAGACTGGCCCATACATATCCACAAGCTAATGACATCAAGCATCAATGCTAAGTAAAATACTTAGCATTATGACCTAGCTCAGGAACACAAAGATAAATCCAAATGTCAAAACTGGATCTTCAGAAATTCTTCCTGTGCTTCAAAGCAGAAGAGCCACTACAAATGAATGGATTCTAGAGAAGATTCTGGAAAGTCACTCTATAGAAAGCTGGTAATCATAGGCTATCACAATGCATGGACAAAGAAAGGGCAAGAAGATCAGCACAAGGGGAGACTTGGCTTCCAAAACAAGTGCCTCACAATGATTTACATACATAATTTGCTATGGAAAACGTTAGTTAAAAAAAAAAAGAATCACGGTCATAGAGATACTTGGTATATAGAGAATAATGGTTCTCTCTTGCTCAGTAAAGTGAAGTCCAGGATAGCAATTCCTCAAAACTGGATCTTCCACGTAATCATGAAGATTTTTATCCTTTGTCTGGAGAGAGGAATTTCCTTTGGAAATAGAAAGTATTCCTGCTTCAGGACATGCATTTGCACATGCTAGTGAGACATGAATACGAAGTTTGCTAATAAACTAAAAGGAACAAAATAATAGGGTTTTTTTGTGAAAACTCAAAATCAAATCAAGGATGGCTTCCAGATAAGGCCTTGTGGATAATTTAGGACAAATATTTTTGACAAGACACAAGTTTCTAATATGGTCTGTAAAGATTTAAATTTTTTAAAGCTACAAATAATAGTCAAACGAACTTAATTGGTTTCCTAAAATAACTCGTCAATTCAACAGCAAATGATTTGCCACCAAGACAAGGAGAGACAAGAAAAAATTCAGTCCTAATCTTCAACTTCATAAACTTTTGAAAGGCTATTCTCTAGGACAGAAATACTTATGGAACATTAGTTGCAAAAGTGCTTCTATACCTTGCTAAGAGAAAAGTACTGGGCTCTGTGAAGAATTCACTGTCATTTCAGAAGTGTGACAGCAAAAAATGTGGGGCACAAACACCTGCATGTAGAACTAAGAATGTTCTTCAGTAGGGAAGTAGGAGCCAGGTTCCTTGGATAACTAGTGTCAGTGAAAATTAAGACCATCAAGTATTCATTCAGACAACCGTGTCTGTAATGATGCACCGTCATTATAGATCTTGACAACAAGGACCCTACTGATCTAAAAAAATTTTGATTGACTCAGTTGGCATACGTACAGGGGATCTCCCCTTAACAACATTCAAGAGATTAGCAGGGCTTGGCAAGATGCAAAGTTTCTCTGCAGCACTGCAATTTCACTCCCACAATACACATTCTACATTAATTGTGGTTTTCTGTCCCAAGCGTTACATGTTGCTCAAGTCTCAAGACAATGATAAACACACCACGTGGTCAGACAGAAAATTTGTGCCAGGGCTGGAACAGGATAAAGCAAGAGGACTGACTAATCACAGTATTGTGCCCTACTCCCTGCTTTTGATCCCCCGTAAAAGAAATCCTGAAGTTAGAAGAATTCATAAATCACCTGTTGCAGTTCACATGTCCCAAGGACTGAATCTCCTAAAGCTGAGAGGTGAGGGCTTCTGAAATAATCAAGTATGCCTGCACACTATTTTGAGACAGATTTTCCCCAGTCATCTGCTAGAATAAAAAAAATTTGTCTGCAGTAACAAGCAACATGATGACATTTAGTTCAACCACTAAATGGCAAAGCAAGTATCCTTGCCATGGAACTGCATGGGACCTACAGCATGGGACTCACCTCATTCTTATGCTCTCATGGGAGTCAAAGTAAGCATCAGAACCTGAAATAAAATTCAAGCAGCTTCAAAAAGAGCCAAAGTCTTAGAGATGCCAAATGTTCCTTCTCAACCGTAACTCTTACAGATGACCTGTATCTACTCCATCATATAATGTGTATGTAACAGCACATTTTCTTCATTACTCTATTTTTTAATTATCTCCCTTCACCTTCCAGAAAAAATAAAATAAAAACCAATCTCTTCATCTTCCAGAATGAGTAATGGGAATCTAGCATACATCTCCCATGAGTCAGTCCTTTATGTTCAAAAGCACTCAGCAAACATCACTTCAGTCACTTTCTCAAAAGGGATGGACATATCAGGTACGGTCCATTCTTAAGGAATATGACTCATAGTGGGCACTTCCTAACAACACACAGCTGCAGAAGAATACCCAGAGCAAGATAAGACATTTTAGGGAGCCACCCACCCTGTGGAACTCCAGTGCTAGTATTTTTCCAGCTTCTGTGCAATGGATGTCTCTAACCCTAGTCAGTTCTTCCAGCAAAGATTCTCAACTAGGGTTATACAGTGGGAATTCCAAAGCAACTGGCTATGTACAGACATATCAGCATTCCCTCCAACAGAGACAAAAAGGAGAAAATTCCTGAGGATCTGTATCCTCTACTCTGCTTTCTGAATCCCAGCTTCTCCCTTGCCTTGGAATGAGCTCTACAAAGCAGTATCTGTTATGTACAAGAATCTCAGCTCCCTTCCTTTGGAGAGTTCCCCCAGGAAAGCGAAAGGCAAATTCCAGGGCAGAGACAGGTACTGGGGAGGGGAAGGTCGCCTTAGGATGACTCGCCAGAAGCAAGAGAGCCAGCAGCTTTCTTCTTAGGGCGGGCTTTTACACTTCTTACTGGAAGCTGAGGAGAAAGAAAAAGAAGCATCTTAGGCTGGTTTACTTTAACATCTAAACGTCTAACAAAAAGATGTAAGTATGCGGAGTGAAAACAGGACAAAGCAACTACAACATGACCCTATTCATGTCATCTGTTGTCTCAAAAGGCTATTTAACCATTCCTTTTTTTCTTTTAACTCAACAAATCACTCAACATATACATCAAATAGCAACCAGAAGGAGACATTCTAAAACAGGATATGTACAGTAGTAAAATTAAAGTCAGTTGTCTAAGCAGAAGGTTAGACACAGTGATATTCCTAACTGGTAACATTCACGTAACACTTCACTGCTCTAACTTTTCTGCTTCTTGACTTCTATCACCAATGCAGCTGTCTGAAAGCTGTAGAAACATCTTGAACTAGTTTGCACACTTTACCCCTGTGTCTTTCATTCTAGATATTGGCAAGAAGAGCACATTTATTTGTCTATGATGCATTCAGCTCCAGCTGGCAATCTCAGATCTCAGTCAAAGACCTCCTACAAATCCTGCATCTGACCCAAAGATCCAACAGTCTGAGCATAAAAACCAATATGCCTGCAAAGGGCTTTGTCGGTATCTCCGTATTCACAAAATACAACATAGAAGAGTTGTTTCTGTCTCTTCACAAATTCACTTCAAAAATTCCTCACTAGGAAGCTTCAACTCAAATTTTGATCCTCTTGTTTCCCTGCTCCTGTCTAATATGCTAGACAAGAAAGCACAGGGGTCAGCTCAGAAATAAGCCATAGAAAGATCCGAGCTAATTTAAAATGCACCTTTAGACACAGATGTCCATCCCTGGAGAGAATCAAAAGCTAACTGGACCTGGTCCCAGGAACTGGCTCTACATGGCCTTGTCTGAGCAGTGGGTTTGAACCACATGAATTCAGAGATCCCCTCCAACCTCAATTATCCTGTGACTCTGTTACAAGGAGTACTTATGCACATGCAAAGGTGTCCTGTACACTGTAAAATCAGGTTAACAGTGCACCTTAAAATGATGCTTTAAGCAATTACTTTCCTCCAAATATTTAATACTTAGCCTGAATAGCTCAACAATGTGAGTCAGTTATATAGCACTCTTTATCTTAGATAAAATTAATAGCATTTGAAGTCTAAGTTGAATCGAGCAAATAGGACCCCAACTTCACAGAAAGGGAGAAGCATTTTATCACATACAAATCCAACCATAAGAAACGTTCCAGTGAGAGTCAAAACTTGGAAAGCAGCACCTCAAAAAGCATATTCTACAAAACACACCTGAGAACAGCTGAAAAAAAGATTGCTAAGCTTAAATGATTCTTGGACACAATTGCATTTATTTCTGTGTATGTGTTATTTTAATAATAAGAATCCAGACATCTCATGTCCTATCTGAATGGCTGTAAATATCTTGGATCATCACATGAACATATGAAGGAGATAGCTGAACAATCACTAGTTACCCAAACTTCAAGACAAAACTCCAGGGAGGAACAGGGCAGGTGAAGAGAGGTGTAATTCCCCATATCTAGTATGTAAAGTCAAGGGATGCCTAAGAGGGTACGGAGCCGCTGCATTTTAGATGAAGAGAAGTGGCTGTCCCAGGAATAAATGTCACAGTACTATTATATATTCAGACTGTAGCAAACAGGAGAGAGGATATTGTCAACAAAACATGTTAAAAACATCTAATGCTCCACCCTTCAACACAAAACTCGAATGAAAGAAAAGCTGGGTTCTTATGACAGAGGCTTAAAGGCATGATAAAAATGCAAAAGCCAGAGACAAGCGTAGCAATTAGACGACAAGTCCTCTGATGTATGACTCAACTAGCAAAGGCAATCCAATGAAGTTTACATATACAGCTTCTAAATGCTTCGACTATGAAGCTAGAGTCATCCAACAAAGCTCCCAAATCAATGTCAGTGCTGGAAATAATCTACACACCGACTCACCTCAGCTTTCATCGCCTTTTTAGGAGTTTTGAGACTTTGGGTACGTTTAGGAAGTTTGTCTCCTGCATCTTCATCTGACGGATCTGTTCTAGTATCTGACGGGGTTCCATTAGACCGATGTGCCACACTGCTCTCCTCTCCTGAGGAATAACAGGAAGCTAAGGAAAAATGGATAAAGTTTTAGCAAACACTTCTAAATACATAAGGCTTAAAATGGCCGTCCCGAAGGACCACATGGAAGGGAGATGGCAAGAATCCTGAATAATGATAATCTGAGAAAAGTACAGAGATGTACAGTAAATGAGAAGACTCTAAGGCAAGACAATGCAACGTCTCCCAGATAATCTACAGTCTTGTACTCCCTTCTGAGACCCAAGGCTCAGGGAACCCATCCTGGCGTGCCATCTGAGGCCTCATACAATGGCCCAGTAGGGTGCTCTGTACCTGAGTCCTCAATGGTTTCCAGAAGACTCCCACCAGAGAGGTGCAGCTGTGGATCACAGCTTCGCATATGCACAGTATCTTCATCTCGGATCAGAGTGAGATCTTGCATGCTGAAACTTCGAAGCTTCTCAGACAAAACTCCCTGTCCCTAAGAGGACATAAAAATTAGGGTGAAGGCCATTTCACCAAGGTCATCTCACATGGGATCATTCATTCAGAAGAGGAGGAAAGGTGTTCTATTCCCCACCAGGGTACTCTGAAGAAAGCAGAGAGGGAAGAAGTATGCTCCCAAGACCAACAAGGAAGAGGTTAAAGCAAAATCCGTTCCACTCCCCCTCTACTTTTTGTAAGTCAAAGGATGGGATTAACTGCAAGGCAAACTGGAAGAAAGGAAAATTAGGTTGGTGCCAAACAAGTACTAGTACCCCTAACAGACCCACAGCACTAACTGCTGGTACACAAAAATAAACTGCTGGAGAATTCCTGAATGTTACAAAAGGTGTTGCATTACCTTTGCAGCTGCAGTAACTGCTGCGTTGGCAGCAAGGTTTAACCCTCTCTTGCCAACTCGCATCATGGTTTCATAGCTCTTGTCACAAGCCTGAGTAATGTATTCATCAATTTCCTAGGAATGCAACATGGAACATGGCATTTAGCTCCTTATTACAAACGTGATCAAACTCTCCCCATCATCCCCCGTTAAAAACACAAAGCTCATCTGGACACCTTTTTTCTAGGCTACCAGCATCAGCTGTCATTGATCTCATAACTCGAATTTCTGTGCTAATTGCAGAAAATGTATAAATGCAACTTTTAATTACAGTATGCTATTTCCAAATTGTAACAACTGAAACAAAGCAGTTGCTTATACTGGCAATGTGAAAAAACAGACTGGCTACAGAACATGCTGCTCCTATCCTGATTCAAAAAGCTTAGCTACTGACAGTGATTGTAAGGGCTCATGACACTGGGTTAGCCAAACATGCTTTCTAAGCATTAGGCAAACTACTGGCTACATTACAATCTTCAGTAAGCTGCAGTATGACATCGTTGTCAGAGACAGAATCATTCTACATTCACTAATGTCAGCACAAGCATAATTCACTCATTTCAGTTTTTATTGTGGCATAGCTGAATCAGAAAGAAGTCACCCAGCTCCCAGACAGGTCAGTATCTTCTAACAACAAGCAAGTACCTTCTCCTTATTGGAGAGCGTTGGGTGCACAAACTTCCTGTAGAGGACACTGGAGCCCTTGGTGTAAGGGGAGAGCAGCCAAATCACAAATGCGATTTTCAGCTCGAAATAAAAGGGAAACCTGAGAGAAAGAGGAAAGAAAAAAAAAGAAGAAGAGAGAGAAGGATGGAGAACTGGAATCAAGATCAGCACAGAGACAGATGGAGATAACTAGTAGAGTGCAGCATAGGCAGAAAGAACGTAGGCAAGGTAAAGGCTCAGAAACAAAAGAATTGATTAATCAGGTCAGAAAAGCAGAACCCTCTTTAGAATCCTAGGACATACCTTCTTCGAGTCTCATTTAGTCTTTCATCCATAGCCATGAAAACTCCATAAACAGGGCATCTCTCAGCCCTGCAAACACACCAAATTACAATCTGATAGCTACTCTCATCATTCTGAAGTTTGTTCAGAGAGTATCCAGCGGATGTTAATATTACATTAGTTTCCCTTCGCATTTTTCAAAATTTTCAATTACATATCTTAATAATGTCATGTTTCTGCTAAGGCTGATGGCTGTTCCTGAAACTTCCAGTAGGTACTCCTCAGATAAGACACAAAAGCAGGGCCAGTGTAAATGAAAAAGAGCAGGCAGAATGTAAGCCTTTCATCTCTAACCCTTACCCGATAAAGTCTGGGAAGATACAACAGCAGACATTGAAACAAGTGAACGCAAATTCTCTAGTGACTCTACTAGTATTACGAAACTTCTGTTTTCAGAGGTCCATTTTAAGTATGTGAACAAGCTAAAGCTACTGCACTTTTTAGATCTTTGTCTGCTTTTCAAAGTTTATGCAGGTAGAAACAAAGCTGCTGAGCACTTTTGTTAGGCATGTGTAGCCATTTCATAATTCTTTAAAAGACAGAACTCCTGACTAGCGTTTTTTCAGAGATGTATGCAAAGCTCAAACACTACAGCAATGAAGCAATTGAAGAGACCCTGTTTCTAATGTTCAGTTGAAGCCCTGTAACAATGATTTATCACTTTTGAAGGCCTCCATATTGCCAAGTATGACACAGAGCACTGAAAGTAAAAAGAATCTGCTTCCTTCGACTCCAGTCTATCCCACCCTCCCTAGTGGATGTGAAGTTCATCATGTAAACCACTCACAGTACACACATGCGTGTGATCTGCTCCTCCACACAAAAGGCTGCCAAAGCAAAATAGGTGCCTTCCTTCTATCACTTCTTTTAGGGTGTCTTTTAGACCATCATTTTTCAAACTACCAGTTCACACTAACAGCTTCTCAAAAATAATTCATGTTATGAATGGATGAAGATCCTTTTACAGATACTGTGCATTTACCCGACGTTTGCAAACAAAGGAGATGAAACAGCTAAGATAGCAGTTACTACCTATAGTAGATACCTACAGTATCTAGAAACCTGTCAACTCTTCACAGGGATTGAAAACTCCTAAAGGAGAGAGAGCTTATTCTCAGCATCCTAACACTTCTCCCCTCTGCTTAAAAAAAGGCAACAAAACAAAATAAAACCACAACAATAACAAAAAAAAATGCCACCAAGTAACTCACCAAGAAAGAACAATGTCTGTGAGTGTTTCTGCAGTGGTGAAAAAGGCAAACACAATCCAGTACATCATCCACTTCACCTGAAAAAGAGCAGTTACTCAATAGACATACATCAGAAACCAGAAAAAAAGTGAAATGTCTTCTCAGTATAAGTGACTTATCTCCACACATTAAGACGAATTCAACAAGAAGGCATATATAATCTGTAATGGAGAGGGTCACATACTAAATGGTATATTTTAGTCTGGGAAAACATGTCAGATTAATGTGCTCTAAATAGATAAATGCATACTGATACATTGATGAATGCATGCCCTGTAGCAACATTATAATGCAACAGTGTTAAGGTCCCAAAAGACTTATCCAAAAAGATTAATCAGTTCACTTTAAGAAGTTACACTCTTCCATATATCATGAATATTGTAAAATATATATATATACACACACACATATGTAAAAGTTTGAGTTTCACCTGCAGCCCTGTATTTTCCTGATGTAAAGTTTTTCCTTAGGAAAAGAAGAAAAACAACAAACCAACAAACATTATTTTGCTCTAACTCATTAATAAGCATTCTTTACCTTAATAATTACTACCAGAGATTACACAAGCAATTAGTTTTTCTTTTTAAATAAAGGCTCACTAAGAGAGCAATAAAGCAAAGAACATGCCACATCAACCTTACCTTCTTATTTAAGGTTTAGAGTATATATATGTACAAAAGTACTTGGTGCCATTATGGCACATCTGTATGCCTATCATCTATCTCCCTACTTCCTCACACCTTTATCCAGAGCAGTATTTCTTTCAAAGCACAAAATAATTCCCCCCTAGCAAACACACACTCACACTCTGCCGTTTTGGTAACTGGTTTCTCAGCTACAAGTCAATTATTCCTGAAGAGGAGTCAGCTGAATTGTAAGGGAAATTGCCAGTTTTCTATGCTGTTGAGAATTAAAAATAAGCACAAGTAGCAGATAAATGAAGAGGACACCTTTGTTAATAGCAATTTAACACTGTGTCAACAAGAATGGGAAAAAAGAACTAAACTGGACTAAACTGTGGGAAATGTCACATATTAAATCCACACATTAATCCATCTATTAAAATGACATGAACAATCATGTTCATATAATAATGTCATGTTGACAATCCTTGTTACAGCAAATACTATAAAAGCTGGTATTTCCCCAAACTTGTGTGTGTTGGAAAATTTGGTGATTTGTTCTTGAAAGACCCTCCAAAACTTTCTCATAAAATAAAATTAATCTGCCTCCAGCCAGTCTAACACAGTGGATGATTTAGAAGACAGGGGTTAGCAATCCAAATTGTTTCCACTTTATTGTGCATTTTCTTTTTCAGAACAGAAAAATAGCAAAACTTGTATTGTATGGCCCACTCCTGCCTTTTTTCTTCCTCTTATCTTAAGTTTGGACAATTGTCGTTATTTGATCTAACGCAACTTTTCGAAATGAATGGTTAAGTCCTCAGTGCAGCAACATAAATCAGCTCTTGTACTAAAACGTGTGTGAATAATGATAAATCAAAGTTTGCAAAAGGGTGAGAGATTTCAGAGAAGCTATATACCAGTAAATCTTATTTCAGTATTAGGCAAGGTAATAATAGTAATAATAATAATAATAGCAATTAGCAGATACATACATATATGTAACAAAATGAGGATTGTGGGGGTTTTTTTCAGAAAAAAAAAAAAATTCACAAATGTAGCAGAATTCTTAGGTTTCCATAAGCTCTTGCAATAGTGCTTCCCTTACAGGGCAGAATGTGTGGAGTTTCTAAATAGTCTCCATCAGGTCTAAACAAACACTTAAAGAAACAAAATTCTCAAGGATAAAAAGGAAGGGACTATTGAGGATTAACAGTTGGTTAAAAAAAAGGAAACAAAGGATAAAAGTAAATGGCCACTTTTCACAATGAGGAAAGTTACCAGTGGAATCCCACAGGAATCAGTGTTGAGATCTGTGCTGCTCATCTTCATGAAAGATCTGGAAAAGGTTGTGAATAAGAAGATGACAAACTGTGCAGAAGATACTTTTCTATCCAAGAGATTAGGTAGGAGTTCATTAAAGAATTCAAAAAAGGATCCTGATTGATCTCCAGTTGACATTTTGTCTCTAAATGTGATTAAATACAAAGCAATGAACTTACAGTATATACTTTTTCTTAGTGAAAACTACTGCATTTACATAAATTAGCAGATGTCACTCAAAAGGGGTCACTGCAGGCAGCCTGATGAACCCGTAAGCTCAGTGCTCATTAGACTTTTCCACGCTGCTAACAGAATGCTTGGAAGCATGAACTGAGAACAGAAAGCATGGTTACTGTTTAAATAAACTTCATGTTCGCATCTTTGATACTGGACACAGGTCTCTTGCCTCTATCTCCTGCTGTCACCCCTCACCCTATGCTCTACATCCCAAGACAAAAAGAAATACAGCTCTTAAATAAACTAGAAGGATCCAACTTGTAGTTGTAGAAGTCCCTGAAGTGCAGATGACCAGAAACAAGAAGAGCAGAAAGCAGAGGGGAGGAAGGTCTCATTTTCTCTCATTTTTTTCTTAACAGATTACAAACACCTTCCAAAACTGAGTGTTAAACGAGGCTGTATTTTTTTTCCAATCCACTAAAAGGAATCGGGTCTTTGCTGCTCAACCTGATGATCACCAGCTTTAGCTAACTGCACATACATAGTTTTCCCAACTTGCACAAAGAACCTAAATGAATTCAGCAAATGCGAAAGCATAATTGGAATGTAGATTTGAGTAAAGCTGAAGATGACATGCAAAAAGAAAGAAATTGCTTTTAGGACAATCTGAGCTACCAGAAGCAGTTTACCAGAGCTGCTCAAGGACTTAACACAAATTTATATCATGGTGGTAGAAAAGAGTAAGTTTGCAGTATACTCTGATGCCACTAAAGGACTGTTTGTGCTAGCTTGCTCTGTGTCAACTCGAGCTTCAATACACCACTTTAGCACAGAGACACCTGTAAGACCTTTCTCCACCACCAAACCATAACCAGTGCGGGTTCTTAAACACTATGAGCAAGCCGTAGTACATAGGAACAGCTGGACTGGAAAATGGGCAGCACAGCATTCAAGTTTTCCACTGACTTTTCACATGAAGAACCGTTTGAACAGATATTGGCCCCTTTTGCTACGTTTAACAGAATCATTTTCCCCTCATCTTTCCACTTATGCTGAGAAGGAAGGTGCCGTTCAAAGGTAAATGAATTAGGCAGATGGCAGTCCAACATCTAAATGCTTATTTCTCATGCAGTCCTCTAAAGGAGAAATAATTAATATATACGTTTCAGCAGTTCAAATATATTTTCTTGAACTCCAGCACTTTTACTGAAACTAAAAACAACATTACATTTTCTGCTGCAGCAATCCAGACTATCTACTTCAGGAAAGCTACACCACTGAAACACTAAACAAAACCCAAAAATTAATGTCATACTTTGCCACATCAGGCCTAGTGGGGCTTACAGCCAAGCGATGAGTTGGTATTATTGTTAGCATAACCTGACGATACTCAAGCACTTAATCTCATTTCTGTTTGTGGACACCTCATCCCTGGAAGTGTTCCAAGGCCAGGTTGGACAGGCTGTGAAGCAACCTGGTCTTGTGGAAGGTGTTTCCTGACCATGGCAGGGGTGTTGCAATACATGAGCATTTTTAAACCCAAACCATTCTGCAATGCTATGATTTTTCATCATCAGATTAAGGAAGTCTTTCAGTTGCTTAGGTAACATCTACCAGAAGAAAATCAAATCAATACAACATTTAAATTCTGCAAAGAAATAAAGCAATTATGTACCTCAACAGCACCCACCCACAGAAAATAAGCAGGTTTTAACTGCAAAAATTGCCAGTTGTTTTAAAAAATGAGGGTCCGAGTGGTTTTTTTCACATCAAGTTCTCAATAAAATGATTTAAAACTCTGAAATCTGAGTCTGTCTCCAAGGTCAGATTCTGTAACTGGAATACAATCATTCCATTACAGACATTCATGAACCAGAATAAAATTCCAGGTAAAAGCCAGACATTTCATGCAACAAATGAAGGTCACTGGTAGGTGAAATGAAAGAGGCAAGGAATGCCAGAGAAGACAACAGTAATACGATACTATTTAATACATAACTTCAAAGGTAACTATGAAGTCACAGGATCACACAATTATTCAGATAGCTTCTTTTGTGCTTTGTTTCACGTTTCTAATGTTACTACTACTAAACTTCGAAGGTTAGTAAGGGTCATCATACTACTGATGACCCTTTATTATTATCTTTAATAATCAAAACAATTTATTAGTTATCAATGCCTCCTGAACATTCACATTTCAACCTCTCTGCTGAGACCAGTATTAAAAACCAAACTCAAACACCTCAGGCCAGATGCTGCAGTTTGTAAAGCTGTCCACTGTGAACAAGATTCTCAGCTCAGTTGGCATCTCCTTAAAAACCCGTGGGTTGAATTTTAAGCCAATGCACAGGAAAGGTCTAGTCAATTCTAGAGCATAAATGAAGTAGGCTTATGAAGCAGCATAAGCCAAAAGAGGACTACATCCCACAATATTTATTATTGACATGTCATTTTGTAAGGAGTAAACAGAGACAGCTGAATGAAGTCTCAGACTGCACCATAAAGCAATACTAACAAATTACATCCTATTCACCTACATTACTTTTACATCACGTTATTCTTCACACAAACGAAAACTCATCCCACCCATAAGAGAAATAGCTCTTATCTCTGCTGATCAACTAGAACATCCCTTCTATAAGAAGGTAACACATGACCAAAAAACCTGATGTTTTAAATACGGTAATTGTAACAACGATGTAGACAGAGAGAAGGAAGGGGTTCCAGAAGGGAAAGAGAAGGAAGTTCTGACCAAAAAAACCCACTCATCTGAAGCTAAGTTGATAGGAAGCCACAAACCAAACAAGATTACTCAGCCCTTTGGAAGAAAACAGAAGTAGTACTGAAAAAGCAGTGAAGGACACAGAGTAAGGATGAAGTTACAAGAAAGAACTTGTCCCGGGCTTTCATACGCTTCCAGACTGCAGTGTTTCCCCCGTTTTCCCTTCCTCACACAGCATCTCCTGAGAAAAAACAGCCCACGTTTACGATTTGAAGTCTCCCATTTTAGGAAGCACTCTTCCTCGGCAGCTTTTCCAGAGACGGCTGGGGCTGCTGCTCGGGCGGCCTGGCTGACCCGTGCCCCTGCGGGGCCGGAGTGCCATCGCCCCGGGGACAGACCGGGCGCTTGCGAGGTGGCCGCGAGGGACGGGGCAGGCGCTGTGCCGGCACGGCGAGCCCGTACTCACATATTCCTTCACGTTTTTCGTCTTCACGGCCTTGTAGGAGGAGTACGCGGGGTAGAGGGTGCCGAAGATCAGCCTACGAGAAGAACAGACCCCTCAGCGCCTCGCGGCGCCCCGCACTGCCCGCCTCTCCCGGCCGCAGTTGCGGGCACTGCCCGCGGGATGCCGGTCCCTCTGGGATGCTGGTTCCCAGGCGACCCAGGCGGATCTCAGTAGCCTTCACCGCGGCACCGCCCGTGGGCCCCGGCAGCCCGCGCGGACCCGGCCGTCTGCGGCCGCAGCCACAGGCGAGCGCCCCCACCCCCCAGACGCCCCTTCCCGGGGCGCAGGG
>WBMZ01009964.1:0-62418 GCA_013400975.1 Atrichornis clamosus
GGCCAGGCATTGGAATAGGTTGCTGTTGGAATAGGAGGAGGTGGAGTTACCACCCGTGGAGATGTTCAAGAGGCATCTAGATCTGGTGCTGGGTGATGTGGTTTAGTGGTGTAGGGGTTGCAGTGGCAGTGCTGGGTTGATAGTTGGACTGGATTATCTTAAAGGTCTGTTCCAACCTTGATGATTCTGTGATTCTATGCAGTAACACACAAGTGAAAAGAAATGCTTAATAGACATTCAAAATATAGGAGCTGACCTTAGCTCCGGTTTCTGGATTGATCAATAAAACACAGAGTGGCATTGAAGCAGTGGTTACACGTTTTTAGTCTGTTGACTATGGCCAACCCCCAGCATTACTCCTGGGCCAGCAAGCACTTGCCACTGGGCTTTGAGTTGCAAATGCCCCGCAGCCGGTGTGGTTCTTTGCGATGGTGTCTGCAGGCTGATGGATTGCAACCAGGGCCCCCTTGAAGGAGCCACGTGCTTCTCTAGCCTGAAATACTGTACAGCTCTCCTCAGTATCAGGATATCTGACAGCTTGCCTAAGTGTCTAGCCATCAGGACAGGAGAACATCCAGGTTTATGGGCTGCACAGCGCCCTAGCTGCAGTTTGCTCTTTCAGTGAGTCCTGCCTGGATCACTGGCACTCGTTGCTCCTTCTGGCTGTGCAGGGCAGCAGGCTCAGGTGGATACGTTGCCGAGGGTCGCGTTTTGCTTCCACCTGGTGTTCATGGAGGTTGAAGTGCTTCGTCAGCAATTCTTTCACTTGAATGCTACTTGACTTGGAGCCCATCCTATCTCTAGGATGGATTTTGTTTTCTAAATAATGTGTTCCAGTTCAGTCAAAAGTCATGGCTGTCATGCAGGAATCTTGTCACGAAATTCTTTGGCCTTTTGCAAATATTAGACTAGATTACATAATAATTATTCTAGTTTCATAATCTATGAATCTCTACGTATATACATCATTGTGCTTCTTGAAAAGGCGGTGAAAGGGGCTTTTCTTCTGCAGTATCTTAAATTTGTAGTTGCATCTTGCACTTAATCATTACTGACTTAAAACTAATGATGAGCAAAGTGTATTTGATTGAAGATAAAGCCCAGAAAGAGCAACTAAGATAATTTGAAATGCTTGCAAACAGAAGGCTGAAGTTACTGTTCTTATTAGATTAGTTTGCCGTACTTTTAGTTTATATCCACCTCCCTGAGTCATCAGAACTGTGGAAGAACAGGCTAGACTTTTTTTGATACATGCATTAACAGCAGAATGGTTTTTGAAAAGTTTACTGGGAGACAATGGCCGGTAACATTCAATTACAGCTTAAATGCTCATAAATTTACCTGTTTAGGTCAAGGTTACTGAAGATAATATATGAGACAGCATGGTTTTCATTTTTGACAATGTTTGCTCTCTGAACCTCTAAGGGAAGACCTTGGTAGTCCTTACCATGGTCTTTCCACTTGCAAATAGTGTTCATACCTCAAAAACTTGGCACATATTTTTAGTTACTTTTCAATAGTTTTGGTAAGGGTTTTTTTCTTAAATGTTCCTTGAAACTGATGTCAGTGTTTCCTGCTCTGTAATTGTTTCCCAACATCAGGAGCAGGTTCCCAAAATAATCATTCCTCATATGAGTAGATCTTACCCACGTGATTTGTTCCAGTGAAATCACTTACCTGTTTTAAATACTGCCTCTGAGACAAAAGACGGTTACAGCATCAGACCTCCTTCAGTATTCTTCTGTCAGCTCAGCTTAATTCTTTCACAAGCACAGGCCCAGCCTGCTTATCCAGTGTTGCATGTGTATCTGTACTGGTTCAAGAGCTGAAATTTTGTTGACCTTTGTTGGTGGCAAAATCTTAGGTGACAATACAACTTTCTCTTTACCTAAGAGGACAGTATTTTTGTCTGTGTCATGGTGGGGGTAGTGTAGTTGTGTGAATTTAAAAAAAGAAAGAAAAGAGTAGCTCCTTCCATTAGCCATGTTTCCTGCAGTCAGCCTGCAGGCAGAGTTATAATGGCATAGATGGGTCTATGTTTGCCTATTTTAAAAACTGTTTCTGTCTTCTATGCTGCTGTTTAAAAAGCCCAACCCAACTATGAAACATATGGAAAACAGGCAAACAATAGCACAACAGGCTGTAAACAAAAGAAAGGGTGTGGAAATGGTTGTGCTTTTGACCTTTTATTTTAGTGGTGGGACTCCTGTTCCTCTACAAATCACCAACAACTTCACTTTTAATCTATTGGAAACACAAGCACGAAGGTTTATCGGATGCCTAGGAGCTAAGTTCAATGGCTACAGTAGCCTAATAGATTATGAAGAATGATAATTAAAAGGCAGCATCAAAATACACCTGAAAATAAGCTGCTTCTAGCTGTTATGTAGGGTTTCTTCATGAGATATCCTGACCACAGAAACAGCTCAGAGCTGCTGACCACACTGTACTCTCCCCTCTGGACTACTGACTCACTAAATAGAGCTGTGAGTTACAAAGGCATTGCTGGTGCAGATGGAGCTGTGAGGTGCTTGCTGGGACGCCCACCTATTACCTACCTTTCATCTTCTAATACCCTGAAGTTTGCTGAACATCATTCAGTTCTTTTGCAAATTTCATAGAAATTGCAAGTATAAGGTATTATTTAAACTTCTCATAGAATGAACAGCTTCTAATATGCAAGGTTACTGGATATGATGGTTTCACATACCTTCATTTTACTGAATGCTGTGTCTTCATTCCCAGGAAAAGGGACTCTTATTGCAAGACTTTTTTATCATCTTCTGAAGTAAATATCACTAATAAGTCCTAAAATTATAATGGCTTCTCCATTTGTGACATGTAATAAGCTTTCTCTCACATATTACTACAGGATGATGCATGTCTCCGGAGCTTACCTTGGTCCAAAATACAAGGCTAATTTCACTTGCTTGACTAATTGCAAAATGTATCTGCCTAGAATATAAGGAAGGCAGAGATGAAGGGAAAAATCTGTCAGAGAAAGACAGAAGCATATCTGCACAAAGTCTTTGTCCAACCATCTGATTATTGGGAAAACTATAACAAACTTCCAAAAGTACTTTAACGGATTAACCAAAATGAGAAAACTGTCCTCTCACAATTCTAGTTATTACTGACAAGAAACTGGAAAGAAGTAATTATATACAAACTGAAAAGGTTTGATAAACTATATCTGAGTTTTAATAATTTCTTGAAATATTTTATCTTATGGTCTTATATACAAACCAGATGGTCTCATTTTACTCATAAGATGGTTTTGTTAAGCTTAGCAATAAATTTTCTAAGACAGATAAAATAATAGTGAGTACTCACTTGGAAGCTATTCCTGTATTTCCTTTGATCTGTCAGCACATGGTGTTTATGCATTTCTCTATATGGCTGTGGTAGAATATGCCTGATTTTAATCTATTGCATTTGATGTATTTTCATATCCAGTAACTGAGTCGTCACAGAGTAATGGGAATATTGACAGGTCTGGTTCTAAGCCGTGATCTGTAAAGTGAGCCTTAACGATGAGCATTTTTAAGAGCTGGACCGATGGGAAGCTAATAGAGGTTGTTCTCCATTGAGCAGAGACTGAAAGAAAATCTCAGTGTTGCAAAGGTGGTTATGTGGATGAAAAGCACCACTGTGTTTGCCTGGGGGGAAAAAGAGGTATCTTCCTGCAAACCAGGCCTATTTTCTTCAAATAACCTCCAAGGAAACAACCTCTGCCAAGCTAGGAGCTGATTACCAGTTGCAGGCCTCAGACCATAGCCATTATTGTTTTAACATTTCTGCCTTCCTCTTTATCTCAGCAGGAACCAGGCTGTATGGGCTGCCATGTAACTTGACCTTGCTTGAAGATAAAAAGACAGATTAGTACCCAGCAATAGCAAAGCCAGAAGCAAAAAGACAGTATTTAGAAAATAAAGGAAGTAGCTGGCACTGTATGATTACGTGTAATGTTCTACACTGTGCAGCGTGGGTGGCCTCATGAACCGTTCCCATCCATGAAACACAGACAGAAACTTGGGCTTGGTCATAGTTTCTCCATTTTTAACCTTACTTGTGCAGAGATGCTGTGATTTACATCATGAAGATGCTAATGATGATGATTTCCTGTAACATTTGAGATTATGGGAAAAAAAGGAAAGAAAAATGGAAAGGAAAAAATAATACACCTACATAAAATTGAAGTGCTTTCAGTAAACAAAATGAATAGTAAATCAGCAGAAAGAACTGGATATGAATCTTTAAGTCTTTATTGTCACTTTACTACTGTCCTCTGAGCTTTCCATGCAACAAACCAGTGAGCCCAGAGATCAGTAACAATTAGACATGACACATCTTAAAGTGTCTCAGGGATGCTAAAGAATGCTAAATGCTCAGTGATTAATCATTCAGCATCAAAAATCTGATAAAACAGTGTAAGGGCAGAAAGATATTCTGGTACGATCAACCATGGGTGCTCAGGCTGGTGTGAGAACTGTACATCACATAAATGGTCACTGTCAAAACCCAACCAAGCCACAGCTGCACGGCCACAAGCTCCCAGTTAAATCATGGTGGAGGCAAAGTGACAGATTTCCTGCGACTTTTCTCGGCCTCCACTTCGTCTCAGAAACAAAGCAAACCAAAACTCAGCTATGTTTTTGTAAACATTTCAAGCCAAAAGCTGTGGAAGTGTGTTTTTTTCATATCAGACCATATGGCAGATAATAAATATCCAGTGGTCTGATGGCAGATAACTTGCTACATAGGCATGGGCAGAAAATACAGTTTCAGTAATCAGGTTTCCTGACAGATAATGCCACGTCAGTCTTCACACATCCTCACTCTGTCTCATATATCTTTAGGTTATAAGCTCTTCAGAGCAAGTACCCTTGTGGTGCTCTGATCATAGTCAGAGTATTTTAGTACTATTACAGAATGTGTCAGACCAGAAAGGAGCTGCAGCTCAGTCAGCTCTCGTCAAGTAGGACTTGAGGTTGCGTTCTTGCCTTTATTTTGAATGACTCAAAATTATAGGAGATTCTGATTAAAACTACAACAAAACAACTCCTGATTATCTGTACTGATGCCAGTGGCAGGAATGGGTGCTTGTTAAGAGGTGGCATCTCATTTGCAGCTTTCTAAATCCCAATTAGTTTTTCCAGCTATTATTTACAGTAACAATACATTTTTCATGTTGGGCCTTTAGAGTCACTGAGACCAAATGAAGGGTTAAGGTGCTCACACCATCAAACCTGACTTTGTTCTGCAAACAGAAGAATTGTGTGCCTTCACCCACCTCAAAAATGATTTAGCTTCTCTAATAGAGACAAAGACTTAAGTTGCATAACATGTTTGGAAAGCTTTATTTTCCTCATCATTTTACCTTGTGTGGATTGTGTATGCTCAGGGGTGATCAAAAAGCAAAAATCCCCAGAGAGCAAACCAGTATGAAGTCTGGTTACAGCATCCTGCCACAGTTAAATGGTTCTTTTATAACAACTGGTCAAAGTATATTTACTTTCACTGTGTTTTTTCCTCCTTCCAGACTCTGACGGCACCTGCTCCATTTGCAGATGAAACAAGCTGTCAGTGCCAAGCCCCCCATGAGAAGCTAACCATTGCACAAGCCCGCCTGGGAACACCAGGTATGTGCAGAGAGCTGTGTTCACAGGACCATGGAAAGAACCATGCTGGTTCTTCCATACAAACATCAATTAATGCTCACTTGTGCCTTCTACTCAAAAGCAAGAGGGGCAGCCTGATATCTGGTGCTATCAGGTAGTGGAGAAGAAACCAGCAACTACAGGGCCATTATGTTCCATTAGAGAAACAACAGGAGAAAACATTAAAAAGTTAGAGTTTGATGTTTTTGTGGATGTTTGTGTTGGTTGGAAGGAAGGCTTGCCAGCCCACTCTAGCCAGCCTGAAAATTATGTTATGTAGTGGCTACCTTCTGGATTCTCTTGTCATACTGCCTCTGTGTGCTGGAAAACTCTTCTGTCACTGATGTTCCTTTTGATCACATCAGACCTTCAGTGGCCTTAGAGGTCATTTGCCAATTTCTTTATCTGGACATCTGTGATTGGGCTGGCGAAGCAGGATGATTTCACATAAAGTCCCAAATGCATACTTCAGCCTCCCTATATTTCAAGAGGTTATTTTTGAAAAGCCTTTGTTTACTTACTTATTTAAAACAAGCTTTTAAAGTATGTACACATTATAGGGGCAAGCTGCAGCTTTCCAGTCAGCTCTGCAAGGAACAATGTTCTCCCAAGGACCCTTGGATGTCCTGACAGCAGAGACATCTCTCTTCTGTCACTAAAACAGTACATGGAGGTTGAGCTGTGTTGTTTTCATCTCCACTGTCCTTTTGCCTGGAGGTGGCAAAACATGTCATTTGAGAAAGCACGTCCTTGTTCCAGCTAGAGGCTGCTGCTGAAGGTGCTGTACAGAAAGAGTTATAAGGGTAATAGCAGGAGAAAAAGAAGT
Source organism: Atrichornis clamosus (assembly GCA_013400975.1). NCBI lineage: Eukaryota > Metazoa > Chordata > Aves > Passeriformes > Menuridae > Atrichornis > Atrichornis clamosus. Next base: position 6,487 of record WBMZ01009964.1, read on the forward strand.
TATAGGCTCATTAGAGAGAAGAACTTGGGGAAAGTCTGAAAAAAGGGAAGTGAAAGCTTTACATAGAAGAGGTAAGCAATACATTTTTACAACAGTAAGCTGCAGAAAAAAGTCAAGGCGAGAGGGAAGGAAAAGGGAGATGATAGGAGAAGATCCATAAGGCATAACTGATTAGAAAAGCAGAAAAGAACAAGACATATGGTGGAACTCCGAATGAGGCAGGAAGATGACATTTTTGCTAAATTAGAATATGGGGATGATGGATGATAATAAATAGGCTAAGTCTAAGAGAAAACAGCAGAGAGTACAAAGAACAAGTAATGTGCAGTATAAAACACTGCAGGTTCACCTGTGGTGCTTTTGAATATCAGAACTGGGGTAAATCTCTGTAATCATCTGATGGGGGAACAAAAACCCATCCAGCAGAATTAAGTACAACTTGTTTGGGGTCTGAAAAATCACTGTTGTTCTTTCTCCACAGTTGACAGACCTGTCAGAGTGTATGCAGATGGGATATTTGACCTCTTCCATGCCGGCCATGCTAGAGCTCTTATGCAAGCCAAAACTCTATTCCCAAATAGCTACTTATTAGTAGGAGGTAAGATCAGAGTAATTTATTGCACTGGATTTTTGCTTCTGTGCTTCAGTATCAGAGAGTTATTGCTGTGCTCCTACCCCCAGCTGTTTATACATTATGACTTGAATGCTACTTTCACTCTGGGTGCTTTCTATAGGTGATTTGCCTTGAATTACGTCTTACAATTGCATCAATTAAAGTAAAAGTCAAATTCTGCCCTCAGCAGCACAGGCACAATTCCCATTCTAGTTAAAGCAGGTGTCTGCATGGCTCTGAGCTTAAAATAGCTCCATATGAATAATTTACCTTTTTCAGTTATTTGCTCAAAATTGTTCTAAGACGGAGATGAGTGAATGAGAACAACCATTATTTATTTCTGGCTCATTGGTCCCTTCGCCAGCCAGGCACAGCCCATGACCTCTTGCCTGCCAGGTCCAGACCCAGCCTTCAACACCATCAGGGAAGCTGTCTGGCTTGTTGTCGTTGAAGACATGTGGGTCATGAGTGGAATGTAATTTCAGTTCACAAGTGTCCCTTTCTTAATTTTTTTTTTTTTGCTGTGAATATCATCTTTTCTCGCTGTGTGCCTTGCTGACAGCTGTTCAGCAGTTGGCCTGTGCCTGAGGAGTCACTGGAGGGTGGCTCTTCCCTGCCTAGTTGGCTGTCTAAGCCCTACTCTTGTGAGGCCTCATAAACATTCAGTTTGGTTCCAGTTTCCCTGCACCTCTAGGGTTGAGATATTCCTTGCAGAAACATTCACAGCAACCTTCATTCAACCTTCAAATGCTTGCAGAGAACATGAATGCAACCTTCAGACACTATAAGGTGCATTATTTTGCGTATTTGTCCCAAACAGTTAAAAGGGGGAGAAAAAGACCCAACACAGAGGAAAAACAAAATCTCCTTATAAACACACGTTTTGGGTTTACTCAAGTTTATGGATTGTGGCAATTTCCACGGAGCTTTTTGTGAGGTAAAGGACAAGTCCCACTGTTAGGACGGAAACATTAAGGATTCTCTTGTTCTCCTGCTGAGCCAGACAACTTGCAGAAGAAGCTAGTGGTAGAGGTGCAAGACTGTGAGGTTTTAAAAAAATACAAGTTATGTACGTTTTGTTGTTGCTTTTAAAGGATTAGAAGATGTCCCAGGTAAGGGAAGGAGCTTTGGGGCAAAAGCCTGGCTCCTTTGAAATTCATGGCATAGCTTCATTTTGCCCTTATTTTAGAAGTGAAGGACAAAGCAGCCAGCAGTCATCAGCACCTTCTGCCAGCAAGGCATTGTGTTAGCATGTTTCAAAAGTGGTTACCTTCCCACACCCACATACAATTTGTGCTGCAGAAGAACTCGTGTCGTGTGTCTTTGTGAGCATCACAACCAACCTCTTCTATTTCTTCTTGTGAAGACAATTATTTGGACCTAGGATCACTTTTTTTTTTAATAGATATTTATACCTTCCCAAATCAGTCATTAGAGCAGGATGACAGAATCAAAAGTATTACAAAGAAAGATACCGTATCTGCACTGTACATGAACAAATTGTAATTAAAAAAATAATCAAACCTTTCTACAGAATTCAAGCAAAAATTACTGTTTTCCAATAATTTTGGTAGACCTTTTCTTCCAGGAGAGGGTAGCCTGAAGATGTCGTAAAGGCTGTAAATAAATATAAATACAGTCTCAGAGGTGATTTTTCTACTGAAAATGCTTTGATCACCATTAAATTTCTTGTCAGCAGGCATCAAAAATGACATAATAGGATAGAGTTGCATTTCGCCAGCTGAAATTCATACGTACGTTATTATCTGGCTTTGAATTTTGCATAAGCTTCAGGGCTATCTAAGTCTTCCTACACTTTTCCTGCTTTAAAGGTCCTTAATGACCGTCACAGCAAGAACATCCATTTTAGATCTCAAAAAAGACTGCATCTTTGCCAGTGCCTTGCCTGATAGGTTGATGTTTTCAAATTGGAAAGAAGCAGCAGCTGTAGGGATGCTCTCACACTTCACTGCAGCACTAGTAATATTGCATTTATCATTTGTCAAGTACATTTACAGACAAGTGAGATCCAAAGAAACTGGTTTGACCTGTGGTGAAGGACAACCACTGGCAACCCAGCTATAGGTGGGTATCACATTATTCCATGTGGGGTGTCAAATGACTATTCTAGCTGGAATGTTGGACAGAGATGGTTGTGGAGAAGGTCACTGGTTTTTACATAACATTATGTGGGTAGAAAGATAATACCTAACTTTTACAGTCCTCTGGTAACAGGGGTGTTGCTTCCCCTCATTTCAAAAGCAATGTCACAGAGTATTGGTACATCCATAGCTAACGATTCAGGTTTTCTGGACCCTTAGCTCTGCTCATTTCACTAAGAGCATATGGCTTCTCCCTGTCCTTCCCTTGGGGCTTCCTTCTGCAATTTTCCATTTGAACATGGCACAAGCCTTACTTCTCTTTCTGTGAAACCTACTGAACTCAAAGTTAAACTCAGAGACAGATTCCTGTAAAATTTTCCATGACTTGTTCAGGGTTTATTTAGTGAGAAACTGCCCCACAGTGATTTTGAGCATTGTTGGCAAATTCATCTTGTAGAGCATTGTTTACATAAGAATAAAAAGGAGGAAGAGGAAGCCCAGAGAGGCTGAGTGGTCTTCATCTTTGGAAACTCAACACAGCCCTGAGCAACCTGTAGCTGACTCTGCTGGGAGGAGGGGATTTGAATTAGGTGATGTCCAGTGGTCTTCCTCCCTTGACCATTTTGTGATACATGAAGTTAGTGAGCACTCTGTGATTGTCCACGCTGTGTTTTTTGATTGGTTTCAAAGCACTGGCCATCACCCTTGAAATGCCAGGCCATGAAGTCCCCACTTATAGTGGGATTGGTTTACCTTAGCATGTAAATGGTACCGCCTGAGATGTCCTACAATATCCTACTTGGCCTCTGGCTGCAGCTGCAGAAAGGGAGGGTTCTCTCAGAATTGTACACAGTTGTATCTGCCAACACCAAGCAGAATTCTTATATGCCCTGGAACACCCCTAAAATTGCTAAGCTTATAATTAATTAATTAATAGTGCTATGATCTAGGAATAATCAACTGCTGGTCATTCTGATTTTACTGACTGGAGCCATTTTGCTCATACTTCTATATTTTAGTTTGCAGTGATGATTTAACTCATAAATTCAAAGGCTTCACTGTGATGAATGAAACCGAGCGATATGAAGCTCTCAGACACTGTCGTTATGTGGATGAGGTCATCAGAGATGCACCCTGGACACTAACACCCGAGTTCCTTGAAAAACACAAGGTAAATTTCTCCCCTTATCTCTCCCTTCCCCTTCATAGACTGACAGTTGAGAATAAACCAAGTCTGAAATTCTATTAGGTGGAGCAAATTATTTAATTCAGTTAATTCCAGTCACTGAAATTAGGTACATAGCATTGCTTGCCTCCATATATTTATCTTACCTTTTTATCTCAATATCCTGTGATGATTTCTGTACTGGAATTTTTGAAGGGTAAAATAACACTGAGGAGTTATTGATAAACTGACTTTCAGAAAAGGAGTTTGTGAACCAGGAAAGTTGCCACATAGTGACTGAAGTCCTGAATTAAAGGTGTATTTCTTATTAATGGCAACAGGTACAATATGTAAAAATACCCTGCCCTCTAAAAATATGTAAAAATACACGCCCTCTAAAAGGCAGGATAGAGTGTTTTACATGCTACTGATTGCCTTGCAACATATATGAATCCTAACAAAAGCATAATTAACTAGGATGTATTTTAGTGTCCACATCACTGGGTGACAAAATGACAGCATGGCAGTACTAGGTATACATGTATGCATGCACAGCCCTAAGGAGTCAGAACCAATTATACTGTCTTCATTACTTTGAAAGCCAAGGCTTCACCACTTGCCTTTGCCGTTGGAATATAAAAGCAAGAGCATGTGTCTTAGGTTTTGTGTAGCATATCACACTGAGCCAGTCAGAGCAATATGGTAGTGGCTGTGCTTGTGGAGAAATCTCTGTTCTTTCATGATTGATCATAGAAGACAGCTGTTGCAGACCCAAATCTAGTACAATATTCTAGGTGATGGCTTTAGGATGAGAATGTCAAAAGCAATTTAGCTGAAGTCAAGAAAAGAGATGATCCTCTGTAACAATCCCCCAGTGAACCAAAATTTGGTGATGGTGGGATGTGATTCTTCTTCTGTTCACTGCCAGATTGACTTCGTAGCTCACGACGACATCCCGTACTCTTCCGCTGGATCGGATGATGTATACAAACACATAAAGGAGGCAGGTAAGGGCAACTTTATACTTTTAGCACCTTCCTTCTCAGCCTCAGCTCAAATTCTTTTACTGCCTTTTAACCACATCTGCTGGGAGAGAAGCAGTCACATTCTTTTACACCCTAATGGTAGGTACTGCTGACTTGAGCAGAAAGATTCACTTTGTTAAACCACTGAGGAGGTCCTTGACTGAATTCCTACCATAACTCCAAAGAAACCATTCAGATCTAGCATGAAAGAGTCCCATCTGGGGTTTTAAAACAGTGTTATGGCTTCACTAAGGGTTCTGAATGGATTAAAATGAGTTTAGTTCCCACAGCAGTCAAGCCAGCTTCAGATATTTGTTGATAACTGCAAACTGATGACTCCTTGGCACATCCCATTCCTGAATATGGGCAAGCACAGGCAACCTGCAGGAGTCATTAGGATCCCCTTCTGATTTGCACTGAGGGTTCTTTTAATTACACTGGCAGAGGGTTTAAATCAGTGTCAGAGTAATTAATTTGCCATGACTGTTTCGCAGTTTGGTTGACTACCATATTATATGGAACATGAAGATGCTGAAGTCATTAGGAATTTGTATCTCTTCAGTTCAAGGAAGTTGAATTAAATTTGAGGAGATAATGTTAAGCCACTTTATGGCAGCAGTAGCTGTCCTAACACAGTGAACAATGCAGGAGGAGGAACAAATAATTTATTTCTTTTCCTTCTCCCTGGAGATGCTACTTTGAATCCTGGCAAATCCAACCTCTTTCTGTTCTGCATAGACATGTTTAGTAGAGGCCTAAAAAATTCCAGAGCAATCTGCCTGATGGTAATTTGTCATGCAAAGTGACCTTCTCAAGCTATACAATGACAGCTATAGACCAGGTATTGACCTGAGCTGAAGGAATAAGCTTTTTATAGCAGCAGTTCTTGATGTTTTTCCACTTGCAAACCTCTCTGTGGTGTCAGACACACAACCCTCCTTTGGGAACTACTGTTGTATAGTTTCAGAGCCAACACCAGCTTCCTTCACTAGACAGTGGAAAAAAGGCACCTCTGGTAAGGATGGGTCACTGAGGGGCTTCCAGCACACATGCTGGACAGGCAGGTATTTTGCTTTTGTTCTGTAAGGTGCTGACTGTGCAGGACAGCCTGATAGGAGCTCTTGGGTTCACTGGATCATTACCAGACTGAGTGTGAGAGTGCCCAAACCTGGCACATCCTTCTCTGCTGTCGTTGGGCACAGGCGCGGTGCACAGGCGTCCTGAGGAGAAACTCCAACTTTACAGAAGAGAGTTTGGACTTGCAGCCTCAGGCACTTGTGGTCTGTCGTGTGTCTGTCTCCCCAAGATGCCAGAGAAGCATCTTGAGTCTTGTATGGATTAATTTTTACGTATAAACTGGGAATAATGTTAACTTATTTGTGAAGAGTTTTGAAATCTAGTACTGTAATATTCCTAATGCTCCAGAACAGTATTATTACAATAATGCTTTTCCCTTTTCAGCTAGGGGTTTTGTTTCAAAGAGACCAGTACTGTGGATGCATTTGCACATTTTTCCTTAGCTTCAGTACTCCCATTTTCCCTCATCAGGTTGTTGGAGAACTGAAAAGCAGATGGGAACTGTGGAGCTCCTTGGGTTCTGATGGGCTCCCATTTACCCACTGCCTTCAGTGGGTGGGAGGGCGTAAGGGCAATGGTGAGCTGGGTAACAGTGCACTGACTAAACCTCTGCACATCTGTGAACAATTAGCTTGGAAAACATGGATCAGTCCAACACATGAAGCATATGAAAGCAAAGTCAGTGACTAAGGGTAATGTTCCACTTTTGGCTTAACAAAGGTGGGTTTTGGATTTTGTTCATATATCCTTGTTAGTCCTATCTGTAAAGGTTTCTGTCTCAAAGTGGGTTTCACTGCTTCCAAAAATAGTTTCCTGAGTGACTGCTGCAAGCCTGAAAAGCATGATGAGGGAAACATCTCTGCTCATGATTAAAGTAATCTATTTTTTTTAGCAGAGTATTAATTAGAGATCAAAAAGAAAAAAATATCACATAGCACTTAGTCACAAGAGGCTGCTAAGCTTCTTGATTCCTTCTCTGAGTCCTTTTCTAACCCTATGAAATTAGCTACCAATGCCTGCTTATTTCAAGTGAGTGTGTGAGGATTAATTTGCCAGGAGCTATAACAGCATTTTAAGAAAAAGCACTACTTTTTTTTCCCAGTTCTCTCTCTCTCTCTCTCTCTCTCATCAGCAGCTTCATGTTGCAATTACATATAAGTGATAGTAGTAATTTTTTTGTAGCCCTAAATAACTACTAAACCAAGGTGTGCCAGCACTCTGCTATTATTGCATTTGTGACTTGCATTAACTGTTCTGATGCTTCTGTCTCATTGAGGAGCATTAGGAAGCCACATATGTCTCAGTTGTGTTGAGGAAAATACAAGCAGTATTGATAAATGGCCAGTTTGCCCAGGAACTGATCTGTCAGAGCAGGGAGGGTGGTTATGCAGCCACTGATGTGTGTGGGTGGACGTGAAACAGGCTCAGCTCAGGCCCCCATGGTATAACCATGTTTGTTCACACTACCATTACACTTTATCTTCCTGTGACAAGCTACTGGCACCTCCAGCGTGTTTTCCAGTTACTGTAATGCATCTTTTACCTGAAGAGGCTTTGGTCAGGGTCAGAGGTTGGTCTGTTTTCCTCAGCAGAACAAAGACTGTCAGATGGTGCAGGAGAGGAGTGGAAATAAAGAGGAGCAGCAAACCTCTGCATTCCTTTATATAACATTAAATAAGGGTTATGCTTATGGAGAAAACTACTCAGTGTATTGCCACAGCTGTGAAGTTTGGCCTTCCTGGCTTGGAAGCCCCACCAGTCTAACAAATTCCACATCACAGCTGTGAAAAAATGAATAGTATAGCAACCTTGCCTTCCCCAAACTCACACAGGAACCACAGGAGAGAACTAGGAATAAGGCAGAATGGCAAGCCTCTTACCTTTTGTCAGGCACTTCTGTGTTTGTCCTCAGCTATCTGCCACAGTGCCTGGTCCTGCCAAGCTTTATCAGCAGGCTTTCTTTTCCCACTTTGCTCAGGAATGTTTGTACCAACGCAGAGAACTGAAGGCATCTCCACATCGGATATCATCACGAGGATCGTCCGGGACTACGATGTGTACGCCCGGCGCAACCTCCAACGAGGATACACTGCCAAAGAGCTGAATGTTAGTTTTATAAATGTAAGTACATCGATCTGCATTTGCTCCTGAAACACTCTCTCCTAGGATCCTGAATGTAAAGTAAAGGTTAAGAAATTATATCTTCTTCCTGCTGCTTTAAAAATAACTGGAAAGAACTCAATTTAAAAAAAAACTGGTAAGCTGAGGGTAGTTTTAATTGCTCCTATTAATTATCAGCTTCATTTCCACCTTACACTTTTAACAAAGCTGCTGCTCCCCCTTCTTCCTTGTGCTGTAGGTGAGAATGACACAGACACACTAGGAAGGAGCCCACTCTCCCACCACAGGCTGCTCAACCACTCACCCAACACACCATTTCTTTCTTTATTCATATTCCAAGAAGGCAGCTCAGAGAGCAAGGATTTTGAGATCCAAAGTTCCTCTACAATGCGATAGGATTTAAAAAAAAATGCTAACAAAATGAATCACAGAGCGGTGAGATTATTAGGGAAAGCAAAAATGGTTTCAAAAGACGAGGAAGTGTGTTAGGAAGCTGGTACATAAATGATGCTGTAGAGATCAGAAGCCACAATGGCAAGAGTGCCATGTGAAAGGATGGCTATAATTATTCATCTTCCACACAGACCTGCCTCTCCTATGAGAAGTAAACACTTTGCAGAAATGAGACTGTACCTTCCTTGATTTTCTGTTTCCAGCCTTAACTTAAGACCTCAAGATAACCCATGTAACTAAAATCTCCCTTGTGACTGGGATGGCTCACAGCAGGACTTCCCACCTCCTTCCCTGGAGCTGGGAAACCCTCTTGTGATGGACTGAATTGTGTTATTTCATGAGAGTTTAGTTTGTTTCTTATTTTGAAGTCTGGCAGATAAATCGCAGATCACAGGGCATAAATATTTATTTCACTGTGCTTTTTCTAAAGTCTACACATTTTAAAAGTCCTTTTAAGTACTTCACCCAGAAGGATCACTATTGCAAATATCTATTAAAATAAGGCAGGCTGGATGCCCTGGAGGCTCTCAAGTTTATCCTTTAGTAACTGTGAGGTCAAGATACTGTTACATAAGGTATGTTTCCCCCAGTCTCAGGCACTGATGTATCCTGAAGACCCTCCTGGCATCTGGTTGTTTAGCCTACAGTAACTTAAATGCAGAAATACTAATTTGCACCAGAGACTATTTGTGTTTCAAAATTAACCCTTCAGGATTTTCACAAGGCAGAAGAGCACTGGTTTCCTCATTAAAGGAAGGGCTGATCACCTTTTAGGTGCAGAGTGAGTTCGGTTTCTTTGGACCTTGAGGATCTTGTTTGTGGTTGTGGCCTGCAAAGGTGGTTCTTCTAGTGGTTTGTGAGGTAGAATAAACCCCACTTCAGTGCTTGTTTTAAAGTAAATTCAAGTGGCCAGTAAATGAAATTAACAGGGAATTAAAAGCCAATAGTGATCTGTGTTTCTGCAGAGACCACCACACCTTTGAGGGCACAGCCTTGATTACCTGCGTGTACCAAACATTTGTGGAACACAGAAATGTTTCGAGACAAAAACCCTTTAGCCCTGAAGTATTTCAGAAGCTTTCGCCAGGAGCTCCCCAATACTATCTTCTCTGTCTCTCTCTTTTTCTATGTGACTTAGCAATTAAGAGTTTGCTCTCTTTTCTGTGAAGTTTCCTGGCCACAAGCCACTGGCCTACACACATCTGTATAGCAGCCAGAAGCTCCTGTATTAACCAGGCTCGGAGTTGAAGAGAGTTTTCCTTCTGCTCTGCAGAAATCCAACCAAAGAGATGTTTTGGTCCAAATTAACATCCAGGCTGGCAAGCCAGCAGCATTTGCTAGGAAACCTGGGGAGATTGGCCTTTTGCCTACTGTTAAGCTTGAGCTGTTAATTTCTCATTTGTATCCCTCACAAGATTCATATAATTTTCAAAGTGCATTCAGTTTGAAAATACAGAAGGATTCATGTAGTGGATTAAACACAGTAATCACACAAGAAGTCTTTTCAATATGTACCTTCTGCACTTCATCCCACAAATGTTAAACTTGCTTTTATAAAAATAACATGGGAATAGTTAACCAAGGCCATATGTATTAGGATACATTAATACAATCTTTTTTCTTCTTGTCAACTGTCTGTGGCTAATTATTTCCAAGTTTTTTATTAATCTCTGACTGCACTTTTAAAACAGGAGAAGAAATATCGCTTTCAAAACCAGGTGGACAAAATGAAAGAAAAAGTCAAGAATGTGGAGGAAAAGTCAAAAGAATTTGTTTACAAGGTGGAAGAGAAGAGCCATGATCTCATTCAGAAATGGGAAGAAAAGTCCAGGGAATTTATTGGCAACTTTTTAGAGCTGTTTGGACCTGATGGAGCTTGGGTAGGTATTCTGCCATCCCAGGAAGTCTGAGTGTTTTTATTTCTCCTCTGTAACACAGGTCAAGAGCAGGTAATTTTGCTGCAGTCTTTGTTTCAAAAGCCAGCACAGTAGGATAATGCCAAACCTGGCTGCTGAAGCCATTAATGCATACCAATACTGCAACAGATGGATTTGCTGCTTCTGGCTGTTTCTTCTTTGGGATAATATCTGTATTTTGTGAAGGTGTGGTGCTGAACATGATACTGCATTCAGCAGAGCTGTATCACAGCACCACACAAGCCAACAGGCTGACACAGTCTGTTGGCTCTGTTAGCTTTAAATGCAACCACTGTGACATCAGGGATACGCACTAGAGATAGTGAGGGAAACAGGACCATTGAAGAGTTTTCAATAGTTCTCTTCATGCTCTGTACTCAGCAGTAGAAGATTATAATTCTCTAACTTCAGAAACTACTGATAAAAACTTCTGAGAAATTATTTTACATGTCAAGTGTCCAGGCTCGTCTAACTGCCAGCAGGAAAGGCTCAGGTGAAACTGAAGCACTTGGAAAGCTCTCCTTGGTGTGTGCTGGCTTCACAGAGCCCGTTTACTAAAGGTCCACAAGTGCCTTGGAAAGGCAATTGAGAATCTGCAGCAGCATCTTTCTGGAGAGAAACCTGCTCAAACCAAACTCATGCTCTGAGTGGTGAGTTGGTGACACTTCAGAGCCTCAAAGGAGTCCTGGCCCCCATCTTCCAGTTCTGATAGCTTGCCAAGCCTCAAGAAGCTTTGTTTTCTTATACAACTTTGCTTTGCTACATTGAAACCAGTAACAAAGTTTAATTTGAGTTTAGAATTTATCATTCGACTGAACAGTCTCAGACCTTCCTGCTGAGAGTCAGTCCTTTTCCAACAGGCTCTCAGTGCTGCTGTGTTGGGGTGACAGCCTGGGCCCAGTCAGATCCTCCAGTGCAGGCACCACCTCAGACAAGCTGCTCTGGTTGCAAACTCTCAGTGAAAAAGGTACCTTCTGTTGGAAGGAACTCAGCAGAGCTTTTGTTTGTAAACAAACACATAGGAAGAGTGACATTGTGAATTAAGTAGCTCACATCAAAGCTGTGTCACAACTCAGTGCCACCAGGTCATGCAGTACCTGCCTGTTACTAGAGTTCTCATCTTTGCACTGCCACGACTTGCGTGTTTATTACCACTCAGTTGAGGAAAACCTAAAATTAGGCTGTGAAGGCTTCAGAACAGAGACTGTATCTTTATAATCTTACCGTTACTTCTGTCCAGTGCAAAGGCAGGTGGTCACTGAATAACACAGGCCCCAGCCACATGAACAATGATCTTATTTAACAGTTTGTTCATCGACACTGTCGTGTTCCTTGGGGAGGGCAAGAAGGTAACTCTTCTGATGAAATGCCCAGATTTACCTGCAGTGTCCACATTCACATGAAGCTTCTCTGTGAGTTGTTGCCCATAGAGCCTGGTGTGTGTTCCCCATATGGGATGGTCCTGTGGCCATAGGTGCTGAATAAATAAAACTGATGTTAACAGAGCACGTGAAATCCACAAGAGGTGAGATGAGTTTAGTTGTGCAGAGAGAGGAAAAGAACTCAAAAGCATTGAGCCCATTCCCTGGCTCTACCCACTCAACACTGCACACTAATGGCATTTTTAAAAACCTTTGCTGATAAAACATTTTACCAAATTCAGTTAAGGAAAAGCTGCTCTGCAAAGGTCTTTTAGGATCTAGTGGTGGTCTCCTGTTTCCTGAGTTAGTGTTTGACCACAGAGTAGGAAATCTGGTGCAATCACAGGGACCTTTGCTAAGAACAAGAGGAGTGAAATCTCTTCACAGTATTGTAGGAAGAGCATCAGTGACAGCAAGCTGAGAGGTGGTATAGCTTTTTTTAAAATCAACTTGAGCCTTGGCAACAGGAAAGACTTTTAAAATAATGATAACTTACTATTAGTGTCAAAACTGTTATTAATGTTAATTTGCCTTATCACTGTTAGTTAGATGTTGCTTTTAATGTTGACATTAAAAGTACAGGAATCGTTATGGGCATGCTGGATTCCTAGATCAGTGATTTGCATGCCATTAATATGCTATTATTATTTCACAAATAATTATTATAATATACTTTATGCTAGCATCAATTTTCTAAAAGTAAGGGCCACATAACCCACCAAAAAAAAAAGCCTGTTTGTGAAAAAGGTCAAAATGTCAGTTTCCAAATGTCTAGATGTCTAACTCACTGACAGCTTTGCCCACCTGTGCAATCCCCTGTGTGTATGTTTTCTGCCAGATACAGAGGGGTCAGACACAATGATTAGCGTGGCATGAAACTCTGCTGTGATGTGAGAGAGGACCATCACACAGCCTGGCACGCAGGGCCTAAGGGCAGAGACACCGCTCCAGGGTACAGGTGTCCATGCCACCTCCTCTCAGACATGTGCAAGCAGGCACCTACAATTGAGGTCAGCAGAGAGAAAGCAAAACTCACAGGGCAGGGTTTCTGTGCCTGTCTCCCTCAGAAACATCCCTTCAGATGGGCAGGCTTCCCCCTTCTCGGCACACAGGGGCACTCAGGGGTGGTTGCACTTGGAAAGGGCTGCATCACCTCAGACGTCAGCAGGGACTCAGATAAGACAGGTTGCAGCTAGAACCCAGGGATGGTGTTCAAGCCACACCACATCTGCAGCCTGGACCTAAAATGGCCTTGGAACAATTAGCAGCTCAAAAGCAGAAGGACTGTGTAACACACTGCTGGCACTTGCTTTGTAAAGCAAAGGAGTATCAACATTAACACAATAAAATTCAGAAATAGGCAAAATATTTTTTCCCAGTAGCAAGTTTGCCAAAAACAAACCCTAAACTGGTTGGGTGTACTGGAACTTGCTAGAATCAAGGCTTTGAAATTATTTTCCCACCCCTGGTAGAGGTGCAGAGTGCATCCAGCCTTGTCTAACCCTCTGGCACTCCAAGGAAGCCATTAACTCTTGTTCTACTTAAGCACCCAACGGCCCAAGGAGCTCCTTGCCTGCAAAGGGCACGGCTTACTGACCCTGCTAGGGCACAGCTGGGGGAAAGAGGCCTCCTGAGGCAGGTGAATTATACCTCCTCCTCCTCCTGCAGCACCTGTGATTTTAGCCAGCAGCCTGGTGGTTCCAGCACTAATTCAGGAGGCAACTCAGACAGGCCGGCCACTTGCCCTGCTGAAGGTGTGAGTGCATTGGCTTGTCCAAGCAACAAACTCTTCACTGAAGTCTTGGGAAGCACATGTCCTACAGCCTGGCTGAGGTCCTTAGCAGGAAGGTGGGATTCCCCTTTCCATCTCTGACCTGTGTAACCCTAAGATACAATCAAGTGTCCCCTGCCACATGGGATACCAGCCAAGCTGGGACACTTGGATCTCCCCCAGCACTGGTACCACACCACCGTGAAGCACCACTATGCCACTGAGTTGTTTGAAGTGACAGAAGGAAGTCAAAGTACTTTGATTGGCCAGGAAAAAGATATTTCATATCAAACATGTTCTTTTCTTTATTGGGGGTGGGTGAAACAGCTTAAGTTAAGCCAGCAGAACATCAAATTTCTGTGATCCAAAGAGAAATTTTGCACCCCTACCAGTGAATTGCAAACAGGCTCTGGGGCTTTGCCAGCCCTGGTGGCATCCTTGCAGCTCTCAGCTGCAGAAATCCTCCTCCACCTGAATGCTTCCTGGCACCAGGAACAACCACCATCTGCTAACTATTGAGCTTTTAGAAAGTCTTGACTATTTTGGACCTAGCAGTAGTGCAGGAGTAGGTTACACACCAGGGGGTTTTATGGTAAGTGTAGCTCCGGGCGGGAACTGTTCTGCCATTCTGCACTTCAGCGACATCCAGGCTCTAAAACTTAGTCAATAATGGCAAATGTGATAAAGATGTAAATTAGGAGAGGGAGCTCACAGAGGAACAGCTAAGTTCAGTATTTGTGCTTGATTTTTAAGCCCTGGGATTTAGCAAACACCCAGAAACCTGAGGGAGAAACCAGCATCTGCCTCTCCGCTGGCTGGGAATACTGAGTTTCAAAGAGGGGTAGAAAGAGCAAGATGGGCAGCCAGATGCTCCATGGCTGGGAGGAAGGTCAGCACAGAGCAGAGTCACTGCAGGGGGAAGGGGAATGGGAACAAGATGAAAACTTAGCTGAGATCAAGTCTGCAGCTGCCCAAAGAGGCAAACCCAGCATACATTCTGCACAAGTATTTTCCTCTCAGATCTGAGTGGCAACTTAACTTTTTTGGGGCTGGATCTTCCTTTCAGCCGAGCATCACCTGTGACCTGACTGCCAGTACTCCAGCCAAGTTTGAGCCTTCTTGCTCCCCATCCCCAGGAGGAGCAGCAGGGCACTCGGATTTGGAATTTTCCTTGTGAAGCCTGCAGCAGCTGCACAGCACATGCCACATCTTCTGTAACCCAGCCCAGTGCAAGGCCACATTGCTGCTAACGAGTAGAGGCACTTGCCTTAGTGTAGCAGATTGCTTGACTGCAGAGGTGTCTCTTCCACCCCACCAGCTCTGGCAGGCCTCCACTCAGCTTTACAAAGCAAAAGTGACAATAAAGCTCCAAGCAGAACACAGAGCCTGCAAGTGTTTTCTCTTTTCAACAGACACACGAATTCTGACATTCCCACCGCCAATTTATGGGTTTGGGTGGTGCCTGCTCCAGGTACCCAGGGAAGTGGCTGCCAGTATTTGGCAGGCACCAGGCTGTCTCCCTTGACAAGGGAAGGAGAAATAAAGGCTGGGAAATCCAGGAAGGTGAAAAGGAGACGGGTGGTCCGCCCCAGCATACTAGAAGGAAAAGGTCATGGGAACTAGGAATGTTGAGTGTTCAGGCATCAAACTGACCTGTTGAGACAGGAGTGTGACCAATGCATACAGAAAATACAACAGGAGTCCCCCCTTGTCTGGCTTGGGACAGCACACACAGTGTTCTCACACCAGGGGTGTCCCAGCTAAGGTAGAAAGTTGCATGCAAAGACCAGGTTGTTACAAGCACAGTAGAAGAGGAAAACCAGCCATGCTCCAGCTGAGAGGCACAGTGCATCCCCCGCCTGCCCACAGCCATGCCTTCCCCTCCGTGCACTACTCAAAGAGCATCTTTTCACTTTGCTTTTGCAGAAGCAGATGTTCCAGGAACGAAGCGGCCGAATGCTCCAGGCCTTTTCTCCCCGGCAGAGCCCAAACAGCAGTCCTACGCGAGGCCGCTCTCCATCCCGTTCTCCATCTCCACCCTGGGTCATCAATAAGACCTCCCCTCCCTCTTCTCCAAAAGCTGCCTCTGCCTCCCTCAGCAGCATGAGCGAGGGAGATGAGGATGAAAAATAAAATATATATTTTTTTAACCATGAGACAGAAGAACAAGCTATGAACTCAACCACTGGATGGGGAGAAGCGTGAGGAACACCAGGGGTATCTCTGACAGCAGGGATCGTGCTCTGGGAGATGTCAAAAACAAACTGGAGCACAGCAAAGGAGATCTTGGAAAGAGCTTATCCCATCCCCACTGCCTCACGGTGCTGGAGGCCCAGCCAGCAGCACTTGCCAGACACAGCACCAGGGACTGACCAAAAAACACACCCATGTGCAAGTTCCTGTCCATGTCTTGCTGCTTTCCAGCCGCTGCTCCAGCCATGCCCGCAGGAGCTCTGCACCAGTGGGGACTGGCAGGAGGAGCCCTGCTGGCTCCTGACCCAGACCCAGCACACAGGGAGTGACGGCTGCAGCCTGCCCAGGGAGAAGATGCAGTTGTACCCTGCTGACCTTGAGCTCTTCTGGCATGTGAAGGAATGGCATTACTGCAGCAAATACTTTGAGAAACAGGGAATAAAAAGTTTTACTTTTTTTCCTTTTGAATAACATCTGCCCCAGAGCCCAAGCCATGCACTGAAATGGAGAGCTCTCCAGACAAGTTGGTGGAAATCCATTCAATATATTCAGTGCTGCTTGTTGACCAAGCCTCTGTACGGGGTGTATGTGAAGAGTGGGGCTTTTTGCTTTGTCAAATCGCTCTCCATGTTCCTAGTGCCTGAACAGCTGCCTGATCACTTCTGGTTTGCTTCCTGGCTTTGCACTTTGAAGGCAAGAAAGTAAATGAAAAGACAGCCCTAGGTGGAATGTGGTGTAGGAAATAAGACAGTTTGAAGATACTGGTGGTTTTTACTGGGGAGTTCTAAAAACCACATGTAGGATCCCAAGGCCTTGGGACACGGCCTCATAGGAAAACCTGCTGCTCCCAGCTATGTGTATGACAAGGAAACAGTGCTGTTGTCACATGGTACTCAGCCAGTTAAACTCCTCATCAAATTCTAAACAAGATGTGTTCACAGACACACTGCCCCTGTAGAGGATCCCAAGGCCTTTCCTCTACTTAATAAGGAGGGAAAAAACGGAAAAAACCAAAGGAAACCTTTTAAACAGGATTAGGCACAGGGATTCTCGTTCTCCGTGCATGACATCCGTGCAGCCCCAAACAGAAACAGAGAGGGTAGCATGGGTGAAGCTCTCCTCTCTCCTCAATGCTGATCTTCCAACTGGGCAGAGGCAGACCTGCCTGCCGTGGCTCCGTGTTCAGTCCATCAGCTGGCACCTGCTGAGGTGGCTGCAGGGACTGGCAGCATTTCTGAGCCCTGGGGGCTGCTCTGCCCCACAGCCACAGGAAACCCCCAGCCCCCAGCTCGGTGGTGGGGCTGTGCCACTGATGCCACTTGGCTTCCAGGCTTGCCTGGCACAGCTGCCTCAGCGCATGGGCACGTTTGAGGCTCTCCAGCCCAGCACCAGCTTCGGTGCCAGGCCAGCAGGTAGAGGCTGCCACTGCCCATCCGTGCCCACCAGGAGCCTGCTGGGCACAGCCTCGGGCAGGCTGGGAAGGGGGTTACAGCAGCAGAATCGCTGCTGTGCCCCTGCTTCCTGGAATTGCAAACCCACCAGGACACGCTGGCTGCTGTGTCAGCTCGTCTGCACTTGCTGGTTCCCTGCACAGGCAGCACAGGAAACACTGCGGGAGGGAGGGCTCCAAGTTGCTCTTGGAAAAGAACTGAGGGAACAAGATGCCCAAGCACGGGAGTGGTTGTGCTTGCTGGCAGCAGTGCCCCCAAGCTGCTGTCCTTACCTTGCTGAGTGACCTGGGGAGGAGGTACACTCCAGTCCGGCCCTTCCAGATACTTTTCTGGACAGGTAAATTACAGATCTCGGTACCTGGCACCAAATTAGCCCCACGCTCTGCTCCTTCCCTACAACTTTCATCCTTCCCCCACTATGAGGTAAATGATTTTTCTTTAGCAACATTTTGCCAGACACTCTCAGACTACCACAAGACTGAGCACACAGCATCTTGTGCCACACTTTGGAGTCAAGCTCATTCCTTCACAGAGCTGCAGAAAGAGATGAGCAGGAAATAGGGTGGAATGTGCAAAGGGACAGCCACAGCTACTTCAGCTGCCACCAGCTGTGTGCCCAATGGGACGATGCAATTAAGACCTTTCTCAGCCTTAGGCAACCTGTTACTGTAATTTCATACCTGGGATGCACTTCTTAGTTTTTCTGGTCCTTTGCAAGTCTTAAGTCTTCCCATCACAAACCACTCCTCCACCACAGGAACTGTCTGCTCTCTACTGGTGCTGTTGATAGGATGAGCCATGTCCAAATGCAGTGGAGGTAGACAAGGATTTGTTGTTCTTGGCTTTTACCATTGTTTTTTGTTCATTTTAGTTTCATAGCACTTAACTGTTCAGCAGCCCTTGTTCAGCGGTTTGAGTGGAGACAGCACCATGACTTGTAAATGAGAACTAGAGAAAAACTCACCAGTGACCTGTTCTTAACAGAAGCTGTTTCTCAGGGGCACAGGTGGCTACTCAGCAACAAAGCCATATACTGTACCAGGTGTCTGCTTGCATTTAGGATATCAACAGGCTGAAGCCTTTGCCCCGCTGGTACATTCATGTGCTGTCTCCAGCAGACCAGAACCTCATGGTGCCTGGACACATGGAAGGCAATTTTGCACTTCTGAGTCATGGTTGGGTTTTATTTTTCACAAGTGTTGCTTAGTTGAGTCCTGTTTATCAGCCAAGCTCCACATGCAAAATAAAATGTATGACAGACACAGCTGCCTCTCCCCTTCATTTTACAGCATCTCTGGACACATGAACACACCTTGCAGTGGAAACCCCACTGATGGCACAGTGCCTGTTACACCCATCCTTAGCACCCCCAAATGCCACGAGGGCAGGCAGCTCTGCCAACATGACCAAAATGCTGCTGCTTGAGTTCTGCTGCTCTCTGCACAGACAGGATCACCTCTCCTTATCTTCATCCACGTTTTTCTGGCTGCAAGGTGAAGGTGGGGAAATGCTGTCCCAGCTGGGAAGGTGCAGCCTTAGATAGCTGCAGAGTGGAATCAGGAACCACTATTTTAATTCTTCAAAGTGGAACAAAGAGACAGTGCTTTTGCAGCCATTCTGGTTCTGCTGCTGAAAACCATCCCCAGCAGCAGCTGAGATGCTCTTGTGGGCGCCAAGGTGATGTGAGGCTGTGCCAATTTATGAAAAACTACCACAGCAAACGTGAGCCACAGGGCCAAATCCCGGCCTTTGGACTTGACGACTCTTGAGCTGAGTTACTCTGATGCCCGAATGTTCCTGCTTTGCTCTTTCCCTTTTGCCCTTTCTGTGAGAAGTTAGTACCTGCAGCAGATGTAAAGATTATCTATTGAACAGTCCTGCCTCAGGCAGGGAGAAGCTGAACCAGTGGATGGAGGCTCAGGACTTCCCAGCTAAGACATTTTTAATTACAGAATAAGCAAATTTCAAAGTCATTGAGCACAGCAGAGAAACTGTTTAATGTCACAGAGTCGACACCAACATGCTCCCAGGTAATACGAGCTTTATTACCTGAGGTGGATTTGGGACTGTTTCCAGCAGTGTCTCAGCATCACTTGGGAGATACGTAAGAAGCATCCCTGTGAGTGAGGTTACAGTGTCCAGCCCAGCCCAGAGGACATCCTTGTTTTGGTTCATGGCAAACTCCCTTGGGAAGAAGGCCCCTGAACCAACACCAGGCCTGTCAGCTCAGCAGAACTGTTTGACACTACATTAAATTTGCTTGTAAAAGGGTAACAAACCATCATGGAGAATCTCCTGTGTGATAGCACATAATGAATCAGCAGTTCCACTTGAGTCTGGTGCAGAAGATCCCTGACCTTCTCATAAAAACAGATGAAAATGGGGCAGAAAATGGACCCAGGGCTTTGCCTCTTGCATGGAGATCCTTTCAGGCACCAAACTATCTTAAGAACTCTTCTGATCGGATTTTGAAGAGAGATTTTTTCCTCTCAAAATATGTGTGTCCCACAAGCACACGTACACAGATATTTTCTGCCCTTCTCTTTCCAAAGGGAAGGCCCTTTCCTGGTGTAAGGAAGGGCAGCATTAGCATTTCTAATCCAAATGAAAATCAAGGCCACTGCCTCACGGTGCCTCTGCCTGAGGGGGAGGAGCCAGCTACAGACTGAAATGAAAATAACTGAAAGCCTTTGGAGCTGCACTTTCACTGTGCTAATCAGGGAATGTGAGACCCCGACTCCAGCAACAACTGAGGCTCTTCCCAGGACAAGTCCCTTTGCAGGATCTCCCTGTGGAATGCAGCGGGCTCCCATGTTACAACCAGTTCCTCAAATATGAGACATTAATTCCGCTACCCCAGCAGTTCATGGCCAGTTCAAACACTTCTTTCACACTTGGTATCTCCATCCCTTTTTGGAATTCTCTCCAACAGCATCAATCCCTGCTTCAGTGAGGAATGGGGAACTGCAAGTTCAGTGAGGCAGGTGAGGCAGTTCTGCCTTTCACACGAACACAGTAAATTAATTTTTTAAATGTTTAACTGGATTAATCAAGAAGAAAGTGTTCCATTATCTCAAAACAATTATTCCTGTGCCTAAGCACGTGACAGCAGGAAAACTCAAAGGGAAAATCCTCCCTGGTGACACCAATCAGGCTGCATGTGCACATCAAGTCTCACACACATTTCAAATTCTAGAAACAGCTTTGATAGAATAAATTATGTCCTCTTCAGCACATTGTGGTACTTTCTTTACCCTATTCCTGTTATTCCCTAATCATATTTCTCTACAAACAAACACTGGTTTTCCATGAAATGACTGTGAACTGCAAAGGCATCATTTGCTTAGGAAGAGCAGATTAATTATAACCTGCTCTTTACAAGTGATCAGCTCTGAATACCAACAGGGGGTGTTATTTAATGTTCTGCACACCATACCAGGCTCCAGCTTTTTCATTTCAAAACTAACACGTTAACTAGTAGGGGCCCAGTTACTTTGCTACCTGGCCATACTTAAGATAGTTTCTACCATCAGTTTAAAAGTTAATTAGCTTCATTTTTACCAGTGCCCTGAGCTTGCACTGCTATTGTATATTATTAAAAGTCAAATGCCAAAACAAAATAGGAAACTATCCCTTAGGGAAACTTTTCATTTGTTCCACTCATCCCTCCTTGGTTATCTAAAAGGCCTGTCACAAATGAGTGCATTTATTCCAAAAAGAATACCACCAATATTTTAAATATTCATATTGTTCACATGCAAACAAAATGCATAAAGCCATATCCTGTATAAGAACTAACAAAATGCCCCCAAAATAGCTGGTTGCAAATTAAACATAATCCAAACAGCATCACAGATCTTGGGTGACTTGTTTTAATTTCCTTTTTACTCCTCAAGAGGACCTTTTCTACAAACCACCCCACAGCACAAACTTGTATCAGCCCCAGAGAGAACACGAAGAACTGTCAGAAAACACCAACAAGCTCACAGTCTGTATCTTTTAAAGAAATTGAAGAAAAAAATAATGCCATGGGGTCAAGCACCTCTATTCTGATACCTTTCAACTTCCACTTTCTGGAAAGTCACATCAATTTGTCATTAAGAATGTAGAGATAAAACTACACAGGAGCTAATTAAAACACAGCCATTATGCAATGAGTGGTGGTAGTATCATGCCATCAGCAGAACTGATGCCATTACCTGAATGAAATTACACCACAGAAAAAGTGCCCACAGTGATCACCCTGCATGTTTCACCCAACTATTTATCAAGAAACGAAAAGTTAAGGGATTATGTATTTGAGCACTGCCAGTTGTGTATCAAGCACCTTGATAAAATACTTCCATATGCCTTTACAAATCCAGAAACTCCAGTTCCCTTGCTGTAAGTGTTCAGCAAGCCAGCATCCTCCATCACTAGGTGCACTAACAACAAAATGTATTTCAAAAGACCAGAACAAAGCATAACTCCAACCTCTCCACCCATCACAAATGGCCATTTGTGAAATGGTTTGTCAGTGGCAGCCTCGGGCTTTATAACATCAGGAGCTGGCTGTTCTACACAGGCAGCTGTCCAGTACTGCGTCACACTGACCACGGGCACCCATTCACTGAAGGGACACCCGGGGCTGCAAATGGAGAAGGAAAGAATTGTTTCCTCGGGGATAGAACTCAACCTTTAGTTCACCAACATCCAGAGGACAGAAACCACCACGTGGCCGTGACTCTCACACCTGGCACACACAAAGAGCCTCCTTCCTTTACCTGAATGCAAACCTGACCGTGCTGTGTCAGGACGAGGTTGGTCCTTCACAATCCCAAGCCCTTGTATCAAGTATTCCTATGCCTACAGAGATTTATTAACAAGGATAAAGATCGAAGTGGATCTGGCAAGGGAGGTACTGGGGCAGCCATGCACACCCACACCCCCAAATCTGCCAGGACAGCTCCCGTGGCACAATGTGCAGCCTCAGTTCCACAACCACAAGCACGTTAATGAAAGTCTCTGAAAGCTTCCCAATACCAAAACAGTCAGTGTGTGACCTTGGCACCTGGCAGAACTGAAGCTTTCTTCTGAAAATGATCTTTTAAATCAGTGCATTTGCAGGTACCTGCACATTTATTAATTTCAGAAAAGAATCCACAGTGGCAGATTAAAAAGGAAAACTGTCTTACAACGTCCAAATCCTGGCTCCAGCTGCACACTGGCAGGAGCAGAGTGACCTGCCTGCTGCCTGTGGACTGGGACACACGTGAGGGGAGTAGCTTGGGCCAGAGAGGTAAAAAAATTATGCAAGTCACTAACATGGAAAAGGACTTTGGGATTGCTGTGACAGGATTTCTAAAAGGCTGATGCTCTTAGACAACACACAGCAGGCATTATTTACTACACTCCATTTAACTCTTAAGGAAGATGGTAGAGAAGCTTAAAGTAAAAACATCCTCCGAGTTACATAATGAATATAAACTGATATGACATTAAATAAAAGTTTAATTTTCCCTATCAAGCATGCCTGACATGTTTTGTATGTCTGACTTCATTTAAAAACCGTCTACTGCAAGACTTCTTTCCACTGAAAATAACAAATTGAAGCACTGAATGTCTACAGCCATCTAAAAAAGGCATGAGTTGTATAACAAGAAATTGATCCCTAATTACAAATTGTTCTCCCACATAAGCCTGTGTCCTAAAGCTATAAATCTTCATTATACTGCTGCTGCAACTAGTTGCTTTACCTTCTACAGTCAGCTACTGTCAAATATGCAGTACATGCTGACATATTTTGCAATTTTGAGCTACTTAATTAACTCCTCTGCTCCTGTGAATAGCCCGTCATGGCAAATGGTAAGCAGTAAGAAAGTGTAACACACAGATTTCTTCTCATCTGAAGTTTTAAAAATACATTCTTCATCTGAAGGAAAATTATCTCAGTTCTAGCAAAATTCTGGCCATCTGGAGCCTCATTTATTACTTAATAAGAAAGCTAACGAGCCAAGCAAGTCGAGTCCCCAGGCATCCTCCTGCTCTGGAATTGTCTGGTAAAAAACTTCAGGGTTTTTTTCGTTTTCTCAAATAACGTACAAATGCATATAAAATGTTATGGAAAGCTGAAGAAAGTTCAAGGTAGAAGCCTTGGATGTTAGTGTATAACATATTTTGGCTGTCAAGAATAATCTGAGAAGCTTTAGCTTTAGGGAGATTTACGTAGCAGAAAAAAACCCAAACCCAAAAGGTGCTCATATGCTAAAATTACTGTTGAGCTCCCAAGTGCAGCTCTCTGAGGTGTCTCTCTGTAGGCATGTGAGAAGTTGACCTTGGGCTGCCAAACCACAAACTAAGCTCCATATTTGTGTGAAACCAAATCAGTCCCTTAAAAATGTCAACATGTAGTTTTAATATCCTTTTATTTATCAACCATGGAAAGAAAAAAAGGAAAATAAGAATATACACAAGTCAAATACACGGGCATTGGACTAGAAACATTTCCAACACAAGTTACAGAAGATTCAAAAATAAATTTGAAACATCTCCAAGTACTCTCATTAAAAATTTCCTTCTCACTCCTCCAGTAGAGGTTTAGTAGACGCCAGTGATGCCAGCTCAGAGGAAAGGCACCACGAGACTGCTTTCCCTCGTGGATGCCAAGTGCAACACAGACCAGCTCAGCTGGAGCTCTGCCCCGTACCTGCGCTGCGAACAGACTTGATCTGCCCCACATCACCCACCCAGCACAGCCTGGACACGGGGTCAGCACCGCAACAGCCCCTCAGGGGCGGCAGGCGTGAGGCAGCCAGCGGCCCCTGGGGACAACCCCTGCGGCACAGCCGGGAGCACCCAGAGCACTGCTCGGAAACCGCCTCTGCCTGGTGGGATCTGCAGAGGGCGTGGGCTTCAAAGGACTCTGTCTGGCGCCTCTTGGTAGAATTCAATTCGAAGGAAAAAATGTAATAAAGCAGTTATTACCAGAAGGACAGTGTCAGAATTATCATACACTCATCTGTCCTTCTAGTACTACGTGACACTCTCCCCAAGATTTAAGAAGGAAACAAGGTCTCTATGCTAATTTCTGAGGACTTTTAAGGCAACATAATACTGCAATTAAAGCTCGTGAACTTTAAATTTTCTTTTTTATTTTTAATTAGAAAGCCACTTCAGTTACACAAATCTTCATTGTTTCAAATTAATATCAACAGCCTGAGCCCTGATCCTGAGAACAGATTCACTGAAGGAGGATTCCCCTCATACACTTGTGCAAGCATTTGCAAGACTCAGCCCTGAAGTTGCTACACCATTTATAGCTCTGTTCCTCGTTTGTGAACACACTCACCTCTGGACTCAGTAACACACTGTTCTGTCACGTGCCATCGCGTTCTCCTAACTTCTGCAGAAACATATTTATATACTTTAACTCATAGACCGCTGTGTGTGTCAGGAAGAGGCAAGGAAGAGCTACCAGAAACCACAGCAACCAAGGAAACAAGCAAGGAAAGGGAACACTGCACAACGGGACATGGTTACTCGCAAGATAAATACTAACAATAAACATTTAGGCTGTTTTCTACAAAATTATCTTAATGAATCAAGACCACTTTTGCAGCACCTCACATGTAAGGATCTAGGAGTGCCTATTGAAGGTGAGGAGGGAGGAAACCTCAGGTCAAGATTTCACCCTAAATACTATCCTTGGGTGGATGTGAACAGGAGATTGCACTACAAGATCACTCTTGCTCACTTCTTGGAGAAAGTAAACATGTTTCAAAGCAAATGCTGCGGAGGACAAAGAAAAGAATGCTACCCAGTTGCAGCAGCAAATGTAGCTTTACATTGCCAAAAAGTAACCTGAGTTTTCCAAAAACACTACAATTAACATCCATATTCTCTAACCATGTGCTCATGGACCTGCTTTAAACACTGCCCAAGAGGTAGCACAAACTGCAGCAGGACAAAGACTTTCTCTGTGCTCTCCAAGGTCATCACAGTCAATGACACAGGCAAAGACTGTGCACTTGAGTTGTAAAAGAAGCATTTGGGGATCTTCTGAATATTTCTCATAAAGTGTGGACTCAAAGACCCCTTGTCGCCTTGAAACAAAGCCTAGAAAAGTAGGGAACACAAATACATGATTTGGAGAGACTTCTGTATCTATTAATATTGAACTAGGCAGGGGATTAATAAAATTACATTCAAGACACATACACCAGAAAAATGCACAATGGACAAAAAAAGTGAACTATTTGTTACACTATGACATACAGAAGTAAATTCTCAGGAAGAATTGAGGAGTGAACATCTCTTGTTCATTTTGTTTCTGTTAATCACTAAACACAACAGATAAGGAACATTTTCACTGAAAACATTTTTTTCTATTTATGTGTCCTGTAACTCAAGACAAGCAGGTTGTAATGACATCAGCAGGCCATAATTCTGAAATTAATAAAAAGGAAAAATACTTTTATATCATCAGAAAGTTTGGAATTAACAGCCCCAAGATATTCAAACATAGTTATAAGAGATTCAAAGGTAGAAGTAACTGAAAAAAGATCAGTATCTGTAGTTAAACCAGCACTATTAAAAACCCACCCGTGCTCATTTGTCAGGCATAGCCATTGAAAAAACCCCTCCTAATTGAAGGTCTGCTGCTGCTGCTTCCTAAGAGTTTTCAGACTAATACCCTGATGTAGAAACGAGGACAATGGGTGAAGAACAATTTCTGGCACACCTGGGATCACCACTAAAGCAGAGGCTGCCTAGACAAGGTTGGAGAGAAGAAAAGTTGCTTCTCGCTCATATTGACCGTAACACCCACATACAGACCCCTGGGGAATGGGAAGAAAATGCATTCCTTGTGCTCTACCTTCCTGCTTTGAGGTGTTTGTACAAGCCCAGGGCTCTTGGAAATGGGTGTCATTTCAGGGGAGTTCAGTTTTCAAGTACTGGAGCACTCCAGTCCTGAAAGCCAGAGAGTTGTTTTTGTGGATCACATGACATCACAAATACACCACAACATCCTCCACGGTATCTTCAACTTTCATTCACAGTTTCCATGATTTACATTCCATGGCTTCCATTCACTTAATGAAAACAGGTTCAACATGCCTCCATCCTTCCTTTTCTTTCTGTTCCCTCTCCATGTATAAGGAGAGAGCCAAAAAGAAGTACCAGGTCAAGATTTACTACTTGAAAATACAACTTCTAACAAAAGCTGAAGCTCAAGTTTCTTCCATAAACTACCTTATTCCTTGGAATGTTTAGGGTAATGTTCTAATAAAACTGACCACATACAACTGAGGAAATATTAGTTTCATCACAAATTTCTATCTTTAAGCAAATTCTCCTCTGTGATTCCTAGCAAACATAGACAACTTGAAATAATTTTAAAAACAGTAAGGGCAAAAGTTAAGTGACTACATTTTAGTAAAAGTGACTTCCAACCGGTCTTCCAGTCGAACCATTCCCCTGGTTCCACCCCAGCAGCAGAGCTGCCTCGCTTGAGCAGCAATCTGCCTTCCCTGCAGCAGTGCCTGCAGCACTGGGGAACTGACCTGCTGCTCCGCAGGCCACACGTGTCCCACCCTCGCCGTGCCCCGCAAGGGTCCCCTGGCCAGGGTCAAAGCGGTCTGCTTCGGGAACGGCAAGGCCCCAGCAGCCCACTCCCTCTTCCTGCCTGCCGGCACAGGGGCTCCGAGGGCAGCACCGGCCAGCAGGGAGCCCTCAGCAGATCCACAGGGAAGGGCAGCAGCCCGCGGAGACAAGGACCTGGCGCTCCCGTGGGCCTGACGTGCAGCGTGGGAACACCACGGCACCTGGAGCCCCGCGAGCTCGCCCACTGCTCACGCGAGTTCTGGGACGGACGGCAACAGAGCACCCGGGGTTTTGCAAGGCAAGAACTTCCGACGGCTCACAAATGGGGCTCTGTGGAGTTTATTGCTCAAAGCACTTTATGATCCTCCAGTGAAATGTGCTATGAAGTGCAAAGTATTATTAAGCCAAACTGAGACTTTTTTCTTTTTTTTAAAATACCTAGGAATTTCTCAACATTTCCTTGTTTACCTAATAAATTAGTTCTTTATAAAAATAAATATTGGGAGGACAAAAGGGACAGTTCCCCCACAATTTTAGTAAACAAGTTTCATCTTTCCACACTAAAATCTCTATTATCTTTCCAAAAAATATCAAAACGCCTAAGAGAAATTGAGGGTGCATTGGAGCTGCTTACAACTCATCTACTTTATTGCCACAGCTAGAGTACCACCAGAACTTCTAAACTTCACAGGTTTTTTTGAAAGACTATAGTATCAGAAACAGCATTGGCAAAGACTGTGTGAAGAACAGTTTCCTAAAAGTCAGCAATAATCCTGGCTATAAATTTAAGGGGAAAATACTTGGGGTTTTTTTCCGCTTTGATTTTTTTCTTAAATCAGGTACTGGCCACATTTTGTCCCTCCCATTTCTACTGTAATTCCAGTTTCACGTATTTAGACCAATGACACGTTCCAAAAGCTGGTGTACAACATCTTTATATACACTACAAATTCAGATTACCAGAGTATAGTCAGACATTGAATGTATAAATAACTTTGCAAACTATTTACAGGTTTTAAACTAATCAGGTTTCAAGCAACCAACACTCTTAAGGCAAATTCATTTGTGTGAGTGGCTGTCCGGCCTTTCGGCATTTCTCTCCCCTCCCCACTTCCCCTCAAATGATAGGCAAATAGGAAATTGAATTACCCCCTGCCCCAGCATTGACAGAATTTCTTGAACAGAGAGATGATCTAACTACTTAGGAGCTTTTCTCAAAACAAGGAAAAATGCACAGAAATGCATTTCTGTGTTTGTGTGTCAAGAAAATCATTAAGGTGCATACCAAGAAATGGAAGTCCTAATGTCTTTTAACAACATAACTTTTGTATGCACATGACAAATGGGTTTGGGAATTTGGGGAAAGCATCAGTTTAAAGCTGCACAACCCTTTTTAGAACTATGCATTTATAAACTCATTAGATAGGAGATCTGAAGAGCTCAGAGGGATTTTCTCTTACAGGTGACACTGTGCAATACAAATTGCTGCAAAACAGTGGATTTTCAAAGCACACGTTTAACTACATTAGAATTTTTCTCTTATACCATATTGCTGTGCAAGATACTATTCACCATTTTAAGGGATTCTGCACATCTTACCAATCCTTATAGTGGAATAAGAATTGTACTTCAAATAGTATCTTTTTGTTACAACATTGTATTCCTAAGTGCAATCACAGTGCGATCCCTTTTGTCAATGCATGACTGAAGCAACCAAGCATACTCTGGTGAGGTACACAGGATTCACATACCAAACGTGCTTAGTGCCTTCCTTTAAGTCCCAATCATCACTTTGTTCTTAGTATTTTTCAACGCCCTGATTAGGTCTTTGTTTGGAAGTAATTAGCTACTGTGGTTTGAAGGATTTTGGAACAAAGCAGAGACTTTATACTGAATGCAGAGGTCATCTCCAACAGAGACAAAAGGTGGCAAATTATCGATTAGCTTTATATTTAGAAGCATCCCTTGGTTCACTGCTAGGATTGCTCCAGTCATCTGCTTCAGGTGTGGTCTTGTAGTGTCGCCATGCTGACTTATTAAACACAGGAAGTCTTTCAAATGATTCACTTGAAAGGGCCTGTGGAAAAACAAAAGCAATGATCAGGAATCATTGGAGATAGAAGAGCAAGATGATACTCTGGCAGTCCTACAGTTACAACTCCTGTACCCAACAAGAGCCACAAGTGTCCCAGTGTTACGTGTCACAGCACTGTTCTGAAAATACCTCAGCTGTGATTAATAGCTCTAGTTGTACTCGAAGTCCTAGTGCAAGTTAAAATAAAATAATACCATTGAAAAATATTTCCCTTCTTTCCAGGGAGTGGTGTCTACAGAGATAGCAAGAAAGCGATTTTTGGTCCAAAACATTTTAGGGAGATTTGTCACTGCCACAGAGCAGGCAGCTACTCCAACATTTCACTCCCCCAACGCACTCGGACTCTGTCAGCACAGTGATCTGCGCGGGCTGACCCAGCTCAGCCCCTCGGCAGACCTTGCTCCTCTGAGAAAGGCCAGACTTTCTTCTCCACACACACGTGCAGGGGATTAAACCCATCAGAAGCAGAGGTTAGCACAGGATTCCACAACTCACTTGCTACATACAGCAAGGCACAGTGACAGTGCTAAGTCAATGACCTACACATGAGCTATACACTATATTTTTTTAATTCCCTGATGAAATTCAAGTAGTTAGTTTCAACCTTCAGCCTGAGTAGCCTGGGCTCTCCCAGAAAATGATAAGAGAATGGTCTATTGCATCAAGAACTGCACAGAATAAAACGAATTTACTGGTCAGGAGTTGGTCAGCCGCCTTCTCATTTCTGTTATTGCCAAAACTTAAAATCAAAAAGCATTAACCAAAATTATCTCTCATCACACAGTTCTTGGAAAATTCACCACTCATGATGGATTAACAAAATGCAACAATCCACAGGGACTGAAAAGAAAAAAAATCAAAGCAAACTAACAAAAGTTAATGCCAGGTTAATATATATAACCTTGGGTTTCAGAATTCCATGTAACTGATTTAGATAGAGGTGTCAAAGATAGGAAAAACGAATTTGAAAACAAGCTGAGTGAAAAGAGCCTGCTATAAACAATTTGCACTGCATTGCTAGCTTATAAAAGGGTCAAATTCATACCTTCAAATAAATAACAGCATCTGAACCAACGCCTTCCATTGAGTAGAGTTTAAGGTCACCTTGAAAGTACCTGGCATACAGACGAGAAATTGGCAATCCATAGCCAAACCCAGCCTGCAAAGGCAAGAAAACAAAAGGAAAAACATGATGGAAAGTTACTAAAAATGCAACAGATCACTGCATTTATAGAATAGAGGATATCCAAATATTACATTTGTATCATCCAATTCTTTTTCAAGCTCTCCTTTATTACTCAGCCTACACTACAAGTCAGTATTGAGCCTTTTGAGCAATCTGCTTTTGTCCTATGCATTGCCTGTGAGTACAGAAAAGGCCGAGTCCTCTGCTAGAACTGCCTTGTCCATTCTGCATTTTCTCACAGGCAGGTAGGTGAGCATACCACCCATGCTGACTCCAACCATCATCAAAGCAAACCAGTATTCTACGCAGCTTCCTGGCTGTAATGACCATTGCTAGAGCATTGCATTCTTTCTTTCCAAAAAGCAGTTTCTCCCTCAATCTGGGATTATTATTCTCAAATGTCTCCACACTTAGGAGACTACACACAAAAGCCAGAGACAACTCTGTCCACCTCACGTAGGTCACACTGTGAAGTGACTGCTGATGCCACATTGCCACAGAGATGAGCAGAGCCCTGCAGAGAACACACAGAGCAACACAAGGCAAATCACCCTCGCTGTCCAAAGGATCAGGACTCCACAGCACTGACTCCTCGACTGAGGGCCGAGACCCAGGATGGTGCACACAATTTTCAAAGCATAATAGACTTGGCAAGTACAAAGTTTAGATTCCAAATTTACAGAACTAATATTCATAACCATAGCTGCAACAAGGGCAATGACTTGACACCTTTCTCAACCCTCTCATGTCAAAAAATTATTAAAAACCCCTCCAAGTCTCTCTCATTGTGGTCAGGGAATGAGATTTTGCTCTACAGATGACTTCAGGTGACTGGGTATGTGCTGAGAATCACAGTGGTTGGTTATGCACCCAAATCCCCCCAGAATTCTTCATGACTATACAGGAAATATTCAGACACACGAGCATTTGAAAAATAAAGATATACAAAGCAATGTAGTAAGGGCAGACTACAAGAAGAATTAGACCCTTGAAGCTTTCAGGAAATCAATAAATTAATTCCACTATAATATTTCTACAAAAGCAATCTGACAGATAAGTGATAAACATGCCCTGAATCTTAAAAAAAGCAGCCCTAAAATGACACCAAAAAAAGAGAAGGCTAAGAAGAAGGACTTGCAAGCATTATGCATAGCTAATATGTGCCATCACTTTATAGGGAATCCGTTGAGGCAAAGGTGAACGTTAAAGAACTTGTACTACAGTGTCCATCAGAAATTCTCTTGCTGCCATCTACGATCTTGACAATATCTTTTGGCCTTTCTGCCTTGTTTTTACAGAAGTCTAAATTTAGTATTAAATTGATTTAGAGTTGCTAACTCAGTTCTTCTGAGCAAAAAGAGAACCAGAAATGCCAAAGATGCACTTCCACACTGCTTGCCATAGGTATTGGTGTCCACTTCCAGAGACAAGACAGTTGCTTAGCTGCACACAATATTGTGTTTTACATTTATCAAAGAGAAATTTAATCTCCCATTAGAGACATATGCATCACTTTTAAACACCTGGTCTTGAAACTAGATAATTTTTCTTAACGTCTAAAAAATTTATTTGACTGTCTTACAACTAAAAAAAAAATATGTTAAAGCTGATTTCCTTTTCTGAAGACTGGACAATAATTACAGAAATCATACAGCACAACCACCAAAAGGCAAACAGTGGACAGCACATATCCCAAGGACCAGCTCAAGTAAAGGCAGTATCAAACAACACTAAAAACACATTATACCCTCCTCACTCCAGAATTACCTCTGCTTAAAACCCAACTTCTGTTTGTCTCCTGTTTCTTTATGCTCTGTGCTAGCCCATGCAATTATTTCATACAGCCCTCTTTCAAACATTTCCTGTCAGTCTCTTCTTTACACTGCCTTTAGGGTATTTTCCAAACCAGATAACTTAAAAGAAAAATGAAGATGAGAGATGTCAGATGAGTACCTTGTTAAAACAAGGCCTTGCAGAGGGTTTATTTTGCAAAAGACAATCAACAAGAGGTGATTACTACACAGGTCTGTGCTTGACCTAGAGGACAGAGTAGTCCCTAATGGCACATCTGCCTTGAGTAAGGAAAGCTCCTTAGAGCTAATTTATCATTAAGTATTACATAGTAATAGGTATTATGCATTCTACAAATAGGAAATTATAAAATTTCTGTGTTACTAGCATCTACAGGTTTAAATTAAAACTAATTGAAGCCACGTTTCTCCCACTATAAACAAATGCTGTCAGAGAGAGAACCATTAAATTCTCTAAGAAAAGCTACTGTCATTACACATGACCCTGTGTTTTTAACGTGTACCCTGTGTGTACAGCAGTGCAGATGAACATAAGACCTGCTAGAATCTGGACACTGCCATAGTAACAAGGTTTCTCAGCAGTTTTTAAACATTTGCAGTGACAGGGAGCAAAAATTTTCCCCAATACCTCTCTTCCACTGCCCAATTCCATGAATGTTTCATGAACTAGACAGAAGATCATATAACAAGGGGAAGGAGTGTTAGAACAGAAAAATAGATGTCTATTTACACTGCACTGCAGTTAGAATATCACCTAAGCCAAGAATGACACAAGCACAGACCTACCAACCTTCTGGAGCACTGTAATTCTTAAGTGGTTTGGTCTGTGGCACTAAGAAAAAAAGGAACTCATTCTGTATGGACATCAAAGAGGATTTTTATTTCCAGACTGATATAGTATAATTGTGTTTATAACTGGATCTGAGCCCTAATGCATAACGTGTCAAACTTCCCTGCTAAGTCCTTGTTCCTCTTAATGACAAGAGCTGCCACAGACTCGCAGTTTGTGACTTCCTGCACACACATAAATAACAGAGCTGAACAACTTCTCTCAACATTCAGTCACGTACAGACATTGGTCAGACCCACAGGGCAAAAGTTGCCAGATTCACAAGAGAGAGGGATCCTTTGTAGGTTTGACTACAGTGACATGGACTGGAAAGGAAAATAAGGCCTGAAAACGGGATACAATAGAAGAATACCAAGTATAAATGCCACAGAATCAAAGTAAGCCGTTTTGAAGATGAGGAAATAAACACAGTGATGCATTGCTAAAGATGCATTGAAAAAAGAAAAAAGAATAGTGTCAATCCTAAAATGAACACATTTTACAATCAGAGCTACAAAGGAAGAGACAGTTTAATAGTGAATACAACTGGTAATCAAGGTCTAAGTTTATCCTGAGAACAAGTTTCAGGAAATCCTTTTAGACTGAGACAGTAAATTGCTGATCAAACGTGAGGCAGAACAAAGGCAGATTATGCATCAAGAGCGATTCTACCACTTGTGACAAAGAAAAAAGCTTATATTTGAATTAAGGCCTGTTCCCTATCGCTCATCACATTCAAGATGATTTTCTGTGAAAAAGCAGAAGTTTGAAACACATTGCTAAGATGTGTTGCAGAGGGAGGAGCTGTAAAGGATTAGTACCAAGTCAATGCACATACAGAACTGGGTTTCACACCTCCTGTGGTGGCAAATGGGTAAATCCAATCCACTGCCAGGCCATGATGGTACCCACTGTGGTTAAAGACAGCACCATAAAGACTTTCTGCTCGTAACCTAAAAGGAAATTTATTACCTCTCAGTCACTCTGAACTAATTTTACCCTCAGTTTACTGTTAATAATTTTATATCCAAAATAGTCCTGTGGACAAGAGGGAACAACCTCAAGCTGTGCCATGGAGGTTCCATTTGGGCAGAGTTTCTTCACTGAAACGACTGTCAAGAACTGAACCAGGCCGGCCAGGAAGTGCTGGAGTGACCATCACTGGAAGTGTTCAGGAGACAACTGGACGTGGCACTTCGTGCTATGGTTTAATTCACATTGTGGTGGTGTTTGGTCAAATGTTGGACTCTGTCTTGGGAGGTGTTTTCCAACCTTATTAATTCTATGATTCCACATTCTGTGCCACATTCTATTATCTGTTGAAGGCACTTGACGTACAGAAGTATCAGCAGTGGAGAAAAATAAAATCACTGAGGAACATGCTAGATAAGAATATTCCTAAGCAGGGAAAGGAACTTTCTCAGAGAATCAACTTCTTGACACGCTTAAGATTTTTTTTGTTGTTTGAAATTGGGCCCTGATGCATCTCAGAAGGGAGTTTCACATGAGATATTTCCAACTAAATAGGAACATACCAAAGGTGTTCATACCACATGCAGGTTTGGGAATATTTTTTAAATGTGTTTTTACAGTCCATAACTTACATAAAATTTATTTTCAAGCTTCAATATAAGTTTGTGCATTACCAGGAGATGCTTCTCAAATGCAGAGCAGTGTGGCTCACCTCTTCAATATATTTATGAAAGGAAACTTAGATAAACATTTACTCACTGAAGAGGAGCTCATTAGCTTACCCACCTTCTCAGAAATGTAACACTAAAGATCCTGCCCATTAACCTGTGAAAATATTGTGCTTATGCAGTTTTTTTATGCTTGTTTCCAAGAATGCAATGTCAAGAAAAAGGAAAGTAATTTTCTATTCCACTAAGTGATAACAGAACTCATTTTCTCCTGTTTTACCTGCATAGACTTGCTAAAGATAAACCACTTCTTCAAGGAAAAACCTGATCCAGTAGGTTGGAGTGAAGGGAAATGTAAAACTAGAGTAGTGCAAAGGGACATTTAAATACATATTGCAATTGCTTACCAAAGGCACAGCCCTCGAGGGCTCCAGACTGGGCCTGGGTGCTGTTGAGTACATGTAGTTAAACAATCTGTCTATTTTTCTTAGAGGTACACCTCCACCTTGGTCACTTATCTAAGGAATGAAAATGTAAGAGTTTTAAACATTAGATTCTGAAAAAAAAACCCCACAAAAACTCATCTAAATTACTTTAGAAATATTAAAGGAGCAGGTAGGGACTTTGGGGCTGTGTGATTTGGAGCAAAGGAGGCTGAGAGTGACTCTGTTGTTCTCTGCAGCTTCCTGAGGAGGGGAACTGGAGAGGGAGGTGCTGATCTCATCTCCCTGGGATCCAGTGGTGGGACATGTGGGAACAGTTCAAAGCTGCATCATCAGGGGAAGTTTAGACCGGACATTAGGAAGCATTTCTTTATGGAAAGGGTGGTCAAAGAGTGGAACAGGCTTCCTGGAGAGGTGGTAGATACCCCAAGTCTGTCAGTGACCAAGAGGCATTTGGACAATGCCCTTAACAATGTGCTTTGACTTTTGGTCAGCCCTGAAGTGGTCAGGCTGGTGGACTAGATGTTCCCTGTAGGTCCCTTCCAACTGAAAATAATCCTTTCTAATGAATACAAAGCAGGTGGTACAGTAATTAATTTGCCTTTTCAAATTACAAGTAATACTACTCTAAACCTGGCTGGTTTGTAAGCTGCATATTATTTTTAGACATTTACCTTAATAGATAGATCTTCTTTCCCCAAAGTGACTAAGGTTTTGATCGATGGATAGGCTTCTTTCTTACCTTCATGCAACTCTACTGTAGCTCTCATTGAATTCTGAAGACAAAAGAAAATACAGTCTCTTTGGTTCTATCTTTTACATATAAACCTTTTGTGACAAACTAGAACTTGCATTTATTTTATTGAATCTAGATACTCTGTCCTACAGTTGTATACAAGATAGAAAAGGATGTCTTTAACACAAACAAGTGTCAAGTCAATGAATTGCCCAGTTAAACTTTTACAGTACAACTCATTATACAGAACTTTTATTTATTTGATACAGTCAGAGAGCAGAAAGCAGGACTTTTTTTTTCCTGTGTGAAATCAAGTAAATATATCCAAGGGATAAGAACATCCTTCACCTCTAACTTGCAAAACACCAGGAGTGATGTTCACCACAGAAAGCTAACTTCAATTTTCTCAGCCTGGGTCACATAATTTTTAAGTTACCACCTATCAATTTGACTTTGTGATGCATGTTAACAGAGTTTCCACTGCCAGTCCCTCATAGTTCCTTACAGCTACAACTTCCTGGCTTCATCCTGTTTCATGACTTGTACCAAAACATACCTCCATGTAATGCAGAAATTCTCACCTGTTCTGCCCTAAAACTAATGTTCCAAATGGCAAAATGGGGGAAGACTTAAACGAACATAGTTGACAAATGTCAGAAATCAAATCCCAAATTTCAAAAAATTTTCTCTCTGACCAGATACATGTTTTGCCCTCAGTTTCTAGTGTTCAGTTGCACCACTGAGAGACCTCCTCTCTTCTTTCAAACCATGCAACAACTCTCACGTTCCATTCTCGCTGTTGTTCCAATTATTCAGAAAAGACAAATAAAACCAAAAAAACCAAAACAAAGCATGTCATTTACTATTCAAAGACACAGGGGCTGTTTTTACAATAAGGGCACTGATTCTAACCAGTCCTCAAATATGCAATACAAAGTAAGCTCATGAAAACTGCAAGGTTATGAATATTCCATCACTGCAAAACCAGACTATCGTGAGTGTTCTAAGTTAATCAAAAAAGCTGCAAAAGCACGATGGGAGAAGTGGGAAACCAGAGATTTTTTTAAGTACACAAGGCCATAAGAGAGGGTTGAAAGTCTAGCTTTTAAACAAGTGAAGAGCGTTTGAAACTGAATAAGCTTAAGAAAGGGAAACTGAAATAACGTTTAAGACCTGTAACTGAAAGGAAACTCAATTTCAACAGTAATAGGTTCCCAAAATCTTCCCAAATATTAACAAATCCAACCTACCTTGAACAATTCAAATAACATATGAAACAAATGAGAAGGTACATAGACTACTTGAATAGGCTTGTTTGGAGCTTTAGCTAAAAAAAAAAATAAGAAAAAAAAAGTCAGATCATTTTTCTTCAACAGTATTTTGTTGCATTGCCCTTTACAGGAGTAACATAAACACACAGGCAAAGATAAGTATGGTAGCCTGTTCTAATTCTCCTAGTGCAAAATTAGTACCATGAAGTAAAAACATAAATTTTAGTTACTGCTATCACCTAAAATAACACATTCTAATGATGATTTTGAAATACATCTAGTCAGCAGACTTTGTTTAGATATGAAACTTCACTAAGCAGTGGTGAGTTTCATACTGACAATGTATGTTAACCAAGAGAACTTTCCTACTTAAGCAGCAAACTTTCACATGCTCACATACTATTTAAGCACAATATTTGCTGCATGAAAAGATTATTAAACTAATGAAAACCCCATTGTTTAAATATTCTAAAAACTACATATTTGCCCTTCATTAAAACCTGTAAAATGTAAGTATTCATGAACATTTTCAAATATACTTCAAGTAAGATCACAGCTTTCATATTCCAAACCATCACTGAATTGTTTGTCCACTGCTGTCCCGTTGGGTTTCAGCAGAGGTGCATGCCTTGGGACAGCTCGGAATGCCAGAGTGCTCCTTGATTTGGCAGGAAGTAATACAGCTGCATGTAATACATTCCAGGACAGTTTTGGTGCTGAAGTCACCCCTGAATATTCAAGTACCTACTGGCATTAAATGATGCAGTCACAGCTAAGTCAGACTGAGCAGCAGTTCAGACTGAAGGAAAGTCTCTAAGTGTCTGCTTCATAAATTGCAGAAAGATATAAATATGCACTGAGAACGTGACTGGAGTCAACTTCTTCCCTTTTGGCACTTAGGGCTGGTAATAATACCAGTCATTATTTTAAGAGACATGGCAGGGAAAACTCCTAGGAAAAGACCAAAACAACACTCTGCAAGGCAACCTGATGTTTTATTCTGTTAATTCTGTCAGATCATACTCCAATTCCCTTACGCTTCACCAAAACCAAGGCAAACTGATTCACACTTGTTTGAGGCACAGGCACAGATAGAAAATTGGTTATTGTTGCTCTTGTGAGGTGATTTGCAAAGTCGCTTTCCTCATGTTGATAATGAAGCTGGTTTAAAGAAAACAAGTAATTCTTTATTCACTTTTTTTTTTTTGAGCTCCAGCAACTTGTTTTCTCTACTGTTGGATCTTTTTACTTGGACCTTCAGATGAATTTTTCATTGATATCTCTGCTGCAGCACTCAGTACTTTTATCTCTAGAATCACTCTGTTTGAAAAGAGGAAGGTTGGGTCCTTGGTTTTGGGAGACACGGGTGGTAATGCATCATTGTTGACAATATCACTTTGCGTAGAGAAATATTTCTACAATACCAAGTAGTACTTTGAGCAACACATGTTCCATGTATCACACTCTCCATTTTAAGTGTTACTTATTTCTGAGACTTTTGCAAGTCTTCTGCCGAAGTTTGGAAATATCTTAGTCGTATGTTTGGCAGCTGTCCAAAATTTGGGAGAATCACTCAAGAAAACTAAAAAAAATAAGCTCCCTTGTGTCAATAAAACGATGAACCAAAAGCAGTCCATACACTGACAAGGCCTGTCTCACCAGTTTCGTACCACCCAATTCTCAGCTTTGTGATCAACGTGAAACAGATTTTGTGAGAATGTGAGAAGTTTATGACAGGATTTAAAGCATACACTATCTAAAAAAAATTTCCAATTTTGCCATCTTACACAGGAAAGCTCACCACTGTGTAGAGAATGCCAGTGGAATTCATCAGTTTATAAGCATACTTCAGATTGAAATAAGCTTCAGTTCTATTAGATTAGAAGGCAGGCATGTTTCTTTCCCAGTTATGAGGAATCTTGATTTATTTTCTTTAAAGTGAAATCAGCAGATAGAACTCTGCATTCAGCATAGAGGTGCACATCTTGCTGATAAACTGTAATTCAGGTGCCCATATAGACAAATTAGAAGAAAAGTTACTGCATGAAGAACTGCAGAGTTCAAATTATAATTTACAATTAATTAACAAAGCCAGAAATCACAGATATCAGAAATGTGTTTTCTTACATACATCAAATAAATTATTTTCATAATTACCATTGAATTCTTCAACTTCCAGATCAGGTGCCACTGTATAGTACTGTTCACATAACATCTTGGCTGTTTCATAAGCATCTATAAAACAACAGAACAAGCAGATTTATCAAAATCTAGCAACAACCAGCAGTGTTGATCCTCCCTGTCAAAGACTACAAACAGAACACTAATTTTAGGAATTAGTTTACAAGCCCGAAGCTGGTATCCAATCTAATCTTTTTTTCTCTATACACCTGTAGCCCATTTGTCAAAAAAACAGCAAATTCTATTTAAAGCTCTACAAACAAAAGCACAGTACTAGAGGTAAGCTGTTTTTCATCTTTCTTCAGGACTTGAAAACCAGAAGGATATAATTTTAGGCTGACCATAACATGTACTTTTTTCTTCCTGATCACAAATTTACTTGTTCTTTCCTTCTCAAATAAAAGAGGATGACATTGCAGCCAAAAATTTTTCCAAACACAATACTGCTTCTTTGGGGGAAAAAGAGGGAATCTTTAAGATTAGTCTTCATTCTTTCTTATTGAACCAAAAAGACCCCTCCCCTGAAAATACCTCCCCATAATCCAAACCGGGCTTTATGTATTATTGAAATACAGCAAGGAAGTTTAAGACACTCTTTGTCACTTGTGGTATCCCCCCAGGTTCAATACTGGGCTCAGGACTGTTTAACTTATTCATCAATGACTTGGCTGAAGGGGCAGACGCCTCCTCAGGGAGTTCCCCGATGACACAGAGCTGGGAGGAGTGGCCAATACCCCAGAGGGCCGTGCAGCCCTTCAGAAGGACCTCGACAGGATGGAGAGATGGGCAGAGAGGAACTGTCTGAAACTCAGCAAAGGCAAATGCAGGGTCCTGCACCTGGGGGGAACAACCCCAGGCACCAGGACAGGCTGGGGGCCGACCTGCCGGAAAGCAGCTCTGCAGAGAAGGGCCTGGGGGTCCTGGTGGACAACAGGCTGTCCATGGGCCAGCAGTGCCCTGGGGGCCGAGAGGGCCCATGGGATCCTGGGCTGCATTAGGAAAAGCATTGGCAGCAGGTCAGGGAGTTCATCCTGCCCCTCTGCTCAGCCCTGGTGAGGTGTGTCTGCAGTGCTGTGTCCAGGTCTGGGCTCCTCAGGGCAACACAGACATGGAGCTCCTGGAGCGGGTCCAGCGGAGAGCAAAAGGGATGGTGAAGGGACTGGAGCATCTCTCTTATGGGGAGAAACTGAGGGAGCTGGGCCTGTTCAGCCTTAAGCAGAGACAANCAGAGACAACTGAAAGAAGAGACAACTCATCATTGTAAGTATCTGAAGAGGAGGGATCAAGGTTCTGCTTGGTGGTGCCGAGCAATGGGACAACAGGCAGTGGGGAGAAGCTGATGCACAGGAAGTTCCACCTGAATATGAGGAAGAATTTCTTTCCTGTGCAGGTAACCGAGCACTGGAACGGACCGGCCAGAGACGTTATGGAGTCTCCCTCCCTGGAGATATTCCAGAACTGTCTGGACACAATCCTGTGCCATGTGCTCTGGGATGGGCAGGGAGGTTGGACCACATTATCCACTGTGCTCCCTTCCAAACTGACCCATTCCGGGATCCTGTGTTTGAAAGATTTCGTAGCGATTCTAAATATTCACTGGTACCTCATTCATAAAGATACTTTAGAAACAAGCAGCAAGTGTTACAGCTCAAAGAGAAAACACAAAGATGTTTTAACTAAATTGTGTGAGCTACATTAATGAAAGTGACTTCCTCCTAGGAAGTGTAAGCTAAGAGCAAGCACCTAAGCAGAGGGGCAGTTCAGAGAGAACACTAAGATACAGTAACAACTGCATTTGACCTCAACCTATTTGCACCTTCTTCCTCCTGTCCAAAGTGACACTACAGAAAACAGTCATTGCCAAGACTCAGAGAAATGAGACAAGTACAAAAAAGTAAAAACACTAGTCCCCCAAAAGGGCTGGTTACTCATAACTGTCCTCCTTTGAGATGTCTACAGAAATAATCTATAATGTTCCCTGCTACCTGAAAAATATTGTGCAGGTTGTTCTGACAGGTGCAAGGCTGAACATACCACACGTGGCTGACACAAACGCTGCCTGAGGTCTAGTAAAATGGAGCTAATGAACACTGGAAATGTTCCTGATCAAGTCCCGGGAATGTCTCACAAAACCAGCTATCCAGAAGGAATCTTTTGCATCAAGACTGTCAGCTCCAAAGACTGCCTAAAAGGGCCATGTCATTAACCCAGTAAAACATGTCCTAGCAAAAAGATCAAAAGCCCATTTAATATCCAAGCTGTACAGGAAACCTCAGCCTGGGACGTACATAATTTAAGGAAAAAAGACACAGGAATACCTACACTTACATGATATTCTAAGATCATTTAAGAACTTTGGATGGCCTTGGGAGTAACCCTGTGCTCTGGAAAAGACAGGTGTAAGAGGCACAGCCACAACCTTGACAGAGTCTTCAAAAACCAAAGGTAGAATGCAGCTACCATGACTGTAAGGCCTTCTGTGTGGACAAAGGAACACGT
Organism: Atrichornis clamosus; assembly: GCA_013400975.1. Classification (NCBI taxonomy): domain Eukaryota; kingdom Metazoa; phylum Chordata; class Aves; order Passeriformes; family Menuridae; genus Atrichornis; species Atrichornis clamosus. Next base: position 48,068 of record WBMZ01009964.1, read on the forward strand.
TGGCCCATTTCAAAGAGTTTCCACACGATGGAATTGAAAATTAGATATGGATCCAGGAGGAAGGAGCTAGATGCAGAGAAAAATTTCAAAGCCTCTAAAAAGAAAATCGTTAACTGTGTGAGAATAAACCAAAAGCCCTCAATACACAGATGTGGAACAGACACAGACACTACATAAACCTAGAGAACAAAGAGGCTCTGAATAAATCCATTTAGCTTCTCTAAATTTAATGTAAAACTCCTACCATTTTCAAGAAGTAGCTACCCTTGAGATGAACAGGAAGGCACTATCACTTACGACCCAGCAAAATCAACCTGGGTCAAACAGTCTGAGAGCAGTCTTACATTTTACCTTCCTCTAAAAGCCCACTCTGGCAGAGTCCTAAGACTCTAAAAGAGACTGTGAAATTCAAAGTATGCTTCATTTTGTGGATGAGGTTAAGTAGCAACAAGAGCAAGGGATCTATCGGTACATCTAAAATCCTGGATCCAGGAACAAGCCTGAATTTGCTGTCAGTTCAGAAGTCTTATTGCAGTCCAAAGGGCATACAGAGCTTGCAGCTGCCACACACAGTACCAAAAATCAACATTTTAACTGACAAATTGCTCAGAATGCTGCCTGCGAGTCAGATTTTGGAGCTAGCACAGCATATAGAACATAAATTAACCCCTTCACCAATTCTACAAGGAAACAGCCTCAATCACCTTGACTCAGGACAAGCCCTGTCCTTAAGGACATTTCATTTCTTTGACAGGTAACACAGGACACTGTTTATGATGCCCTTGTTTTGTTACTGCTGTGCAAGATCTATTTTAGCTACTTGCTTGAAAAAACTGGACATAGCACCTTCTGACACTATGTATTCCCCTGTCCAAGGCAGCAACTTTGAATTTGATGATCAAAATGGATTCAAATATTGCTATCAGAAGGAAAACCTAAATAAACAACATGGCTGTAATATATACAATGCTGAAGCCAAAGTGGAATAAGATTGATCAAAAGAAAAAAAAGCTGCTGAGAAAGGCCACTTTTTGAACAAAAAAAAGCTAGAAAAAGCTGTAATAGAGCTGTGAAAAGTATTACAAAGTGAGCTGTCATGCAGGTCAAACTTTGACAAAAGAAGATTTCTCTCTCACTTCACCAAAAGCTGAGAGAAAGTGAAGGGGAGAAACCCATTCTTTCCCTCTTTGCAGCTGCACAAAAAGCATCAACGGGTAGAGCCTGGAATTCTCTCCTACAGCAAGACCTGTATTTGCAAATAGACAGAGCCAGAGTGTGAACCTTCCAGGAAGAAGTTCTTGAAGCAGCCAGCATTGCCTCACGCCTACTTACTAACATTCTGAAAGCATATAAATATTCACAACAATAAGCAAACAGGATTTCCCATGTGACTGTGCCAGATCACTCAGGTACAACCATCGCATCCATGTCTCCTGTATGAGGGAGAACAGGCTGGGGTACGATCAGACGACAGAGTAATGTGGAGTTTCACTGGGGGATCTGTATGCCCGAGGACATTTTACTGAAAGGCCTAACTAAACAAATTGGAAATTACACTTACTCTCAGTTTTCTGTAGCACCAGCATGAGATACAAAATCAGTACATGAGAAACTTCTAAGTATTTCAGGAAGAAAACATCTAAAGTTTAACAAAACGTTTAGACACTTTTTCTGATATTTAAAAGTACAGATTAAAGTTATTAAAAATCAAATTCTTTTCTTAGTTCTGTTAACATACCAAAAGTTTCTCTCTTCTCAATAATGAAGACATTAGAAAGTCTCAATAAGCCCAGGGCTTTGTGAGCAACTGAAGAACTTCCATTTAATTAAATAAAAAAAAGAATAAAAGGATTTAAATCACCTTCAGTTTCTTGTATCTCCATAACATATTTCTGAATAATCTAAGCTGGGGGGATTTCAGTCAACGAAAATATTAACTTCATCTTACCTTTAACAACCTCTGCCACATCACAATTGGGATCAATACTTCCAATATGTTTGGGATGAGCAGGATTAATATCTCCGCCAAACAGAAGTGCTAAAATAAAAAATAGTAAATTATTTTTTACACTTCAGGCAGTCCAGAAAGTTTAAATCTGATGGTATCTGATGGTACTGGATACTGCATCATTTTGTAAAAAGATACTCTAGCAAATTGCCAGAATCCTTGTTTAAGAAGGTTACTTGCCTAACTCTGCATCTTCCCCCCTCTTTTTTTTTTTTTTTCAATTTTTATAGTTAAGACTCTTTAAAACAGAATTAGTGATGAGGAAAAGTTAAAGGGAAAACCTACATTTCAAAGTGGACTATCAAAAATTAGCTAAAATTAAAACACTTCATTCACACCATTATGTCAGAACAGAAGCACTCATAACAATGAAAACATTACAGTAAAAAGGACTGTGGAACTGTAAGGCATCATTAAAAGCCTTTTACACTCACCTAAGCTGCAATTTCACAGCTGGCACAGAGGTCTCACTCACTCACTCGACTTTCTCCCTGGATCTCAGCAGTATGATCCCCACTCCCTCTTTGCACAAGGTCTGGTACTCACCAGACCCTTCACCAAGAGTTTAAAGAAGACTCTCAAAGAAGTAGAAAGGTTTTATACTTTATTTCAGGAGAGATTTTCTGCTATTTTTGCAAGTTAGGGAGCTCTGACATGAAGCAGGTGCAGTACAAGGAGAGCAAAGGACTAAATCTGAAAGCTTTTCCTACCCCAGGCACAGCAAGCTCATACACTGGGCACTGTGTCCTGCAGAATGGCCCTGTGGGAACAGTCTGCCAGTAATGCAGGAACAGAAATGTAAACTACATAAAATCTTGTTTCTGCCATCTGCTTTCCAATTACCTTTTTCTTCAGTGCTTCAAGATTAGTATTTGCCATCATGAACTAACACTGATAACACAGAGACATTATACAAGGTTAACTAAATTTTAAGTATCTACAAGCAGGTTTAAGCTCCAGCCAGTTAAATAAGAGGATCCACAGGAAAAGCTACTTCAGATCAATGAATTAAGTTTAATATTTTATAATTAGTGCAAATTATGCTAGCACTCAGCCCAAGAATTCTATTAGGACAATGTTTATGCTCTATTGCTAGAACTCTTCTATGAGAGCCTTTTAACTTGGTTTTATGTCTGTCATTTGTCTGCCCAGGTATGACTAAAGAAAAAGCTGCACATTTATCTCATTTTGTATGCTTTGCCACATTCAAGTTATCTGTACACACACAGCAAGGCATTTGTTAGTCACATAAAAGGTTACTGGAAAGACACACAACTGGTAGTAAAACACCTCATACTACAGTACTCCAGCATCCGCATTATCTGTAGCGTACAACCATTTCTAAGGGCTCAGAAAAGCAGAATACCGAGCAGAGAATGAAGCTCTAGAGCTAAAAGGCACAAGACACACTAAAACAGATCAGAAGACTGTCCTTAACTTTATACAGAACACTTTCTGCATGGTTGCACATACTGGTTAATAGGAGCTGTGCAAAGTAACTCCTTTCATTCTGTAATACGAATATAAAAAAGTAAGTTTATTAGTAACAACAAATGAAACAGAACCTAATGACAAAGGATGACTAATTCCAGCATGTATCCATAAATAGGAAGTAGGAAGTAAGGGAAGACAAGAAAGTCTAGATAACTTGCTGAAAAAACAATAAAAATATATATAGTACACAACCTATTCAAAATTTATGGCATCTTCGCATATCATTATAAAATAAATATGAGCTCTACTAACTATGTTGAAAGCTTTGTGAGCACAAAGATACAGCTACTCCACTACTATCTAAAAATACTTCATGTATCACGACACAAGCCATCTCTGCCAACAAAACTAAAAAGCGACAGCCACACTAACAGAAACTGACAATTCTAAAAGAAAGCACACTGGTATTTTGGATTCATTTCTGATCATTGCAAAGTACCAAATTAACCAGTTGCCAGTATATCTTTTACCATAATTAGCACAGAACAGTCATGAGTAAGAAAAAAACCCAACAAAACAAAGCTATAGCTTCAGGTTTACAAGCAATAAGTAGTGAGTTTTCAAAGACGAGAAAAGCAGTTACTTACTGTGTTGGTTAATTAGCATACGGAAAGAGATGCGGTTGGTGTAGAATCTATCTAGGAAATACTGGATATTACTGCTAACAAATGGATCAAAGCCATATTTTTCCTTGTATTCAATCACTCCTTGCGCCATCGTTGGAACCACATCATTGTGTCTGTTCCTGACTTTAATTAAAACATCTAAAAAGCTAAAGGAAACAAAATTACAAACAGATTGTTAAAAGTATAATTCAACTCAACAACAGCATAACCATATTACATTTACTATCCCTCCCAATAAAAAAGTATCAGAGGGAGAATATAAAAATATAGTACCTAAACAAGTCTATTTAAAAGAGAAGTATTTGGTCAACCTCTCACTCACAAGATCTGTGAAGCATTTAGGACCTCAAATTAAGTTATTCCTCCCCCAAACATTCCTTTAATTTAAATCAAATCTCTCTTTACCATTAATGGATAACAAAAGATTATCATTTATTGCAATCAGATGCACTATGATAACTGTCATTCCCTGCAACTTCTAACAGTAGCTGGAAGACTGGAAGGAAAGCTCAGGAAAAACATCTTGACCACCCTTCATAACTTCCTGAGAAAAAATAAGGTTTTCTTCCCAGCACCTCAACTTGTGCAGTGAACTTTGAATGCATTTCCTTCACCCGGCATCTCTTGTGCTAAGTTTGAATCTCGGGACAGGTGATTGTGCAACTCCAGTTTCCTCTCACACCACTGGATGGCAGAGCAGATACAACAGAGCTCTGACAGGCTCTCCTCTGGAACTCGGTAACTTTTAGGGTAACACTCCCATTGCTTTTAACAAGCACTTACTTTGGAACAGCTTGGAGTATTTTTGTTTCTCATGCCAAGGCAGCTCAACACCTATGATCTTCAAAGTGCTCATGCTTTTTTTCCACACATGTAAACTCATAAATACTTGAAATATCAATTATTAATAGCTTTCTAAAGCTGACACATGGAAAATCAGCTCTACTCAACTCTGCTACATTCTCTTAATATTAAAATAATATTAACACCACAATGATTACGTGATGCTGTTTAAAAAAAGTACACATGGTGAAATGCAGCTTTCCAAAGAAAGCACAGCTGGAAGACTTGTTCAGCTATGCTTGTACCTGCAATTCTAAAGATCCTTTTTCAGAAAACATCAACAGCAAAACATTCTTGGTAGATTTGTAATGAACAGTGAAAAGAAATGTATTAATTATTTTTATCCAAAGTAGAATATACACCAATTAAGGAAAGAATCATAGAAGTCATTGAAAGGTCATCTAGTCCAATTCCCCTGCAAATGAGCAGGACAAACAACAAAGATCATGAAAAGTAAAAAAGACCAGTCATTAGTCACATTTAAACCAGATGCTTTCTTCCTTTTCAACACCACTTAGTCAAGACAATCATTAGACACCATAACATTCTTAAGTGATATGCTTTAAAAATTATTTCTCCCACTTCACACTGCCAGCTGCAAAGGAATGTAGGATTTATTTTTACTAGTTTTTTCATAATCCTCAGTCCAGGCACCAGTATTTGGCTGTGTGTTAACGAACAGTTCAGTAGTGTTTCAACACTATTCTGTATAGAAAAGGGAAGTTTTAACTGCTCAATTCCCCATTCGAAATACTATCACAGTACAGAATGACTGCTCTCTTACCAATCTTGCTGACTGGGCAACTTAAAATATTTTAATGCTTAAAAAAATGCTTTTTAATGCTTTTATGTTTAATAAGTCTTGACTCCATGTGATCTGTTAGTTTCAGAGACTGGTGCTTGGCTGAAGAGTGCTGCCTCTGCTTCCAAGGAACAAGACACTAGCGAAGAGCAGAGCTGAAAGCAGCACTTACAGTCGGGTCTGTGGAAAAAAAACTGACAACACTCTCTCCTAACTGATATTTGTTCTGTTATTTGTTTTTAAATACCTCCACTATCCACAGTAGATACATGATGCCAGGAGGGCAAACTGTTCACTGATATCCCACTACCAAAGTGCTTAAATGCACAGAGCATGCCAAAGGGCAAAGGGCTCAGAGGTTTATCCGCTACAGACCAGCAAAATCATAGCTGAAGCTTAGTCAGCATATCACTAAATAAATAATAAAGGAATTCATCATTATTGCACTGATATGACAAACCTGTTCCAGCTTCAAAGATAACTGAGTTCACTCTAGTGTTTCCATCAAGCAGATGCTTTTAAAGGACCAAACACAAGAAGCATATAGGCACATTTCAAAGCAGCAGGGCAGAAATCAGAACACATCTCCTTAATCCTAACACTCATTCCTTACAATCCCTCTACCTGCCACGCCCCTGAAGGACACAAAGCTTTTACTGTACTCAAACTGTGAGAGACCATTATCAAGGAATTTTAAACTCCTTATGAGATTAACTGGGAATATTCCAGAACACTTCAGAAAATTGTATTTACCAATTACTTTTTTTTCCCCACAATTCTGTGTATTGCAATTTCAAAACCATGATGAATAAATACTGCAGTTGGTTTGACAAATGAGAATGATTAATATGAAACTATTTTAGTCAAGTAAGCTTCAGTGGCTTCTGTATTAACAGAAGAATATTTAAGGCATTACCACAGCTGTTAAAAAATGAAGCCTACAGATGTGTGCAAAGACAATTAACGAATGTCACAACACAAGTTATTTTTTAACGTCCTAGTGGATGTATGTATTATTCTGGTTTGATCTATCATCACAGTGCAAGAAAATAAACATAAGAAAGTCAATACAAAGCCAAAGCGAATTGTTGCTATGTCTCTCATAGATAGCATTATCTGAAAGATCAAAAACAAGAAAGTGATGAGTAGAGTAAAAACCCTTTTAAATGCAACAAATGCAATAGGGCTTTTTTGATTGGCTGCTGTTCTTTAAAGCAGTGCTAGTTGGCAGCTGAGTATCACCAGAAACAGGTAAAAGTTCACACTCAGAAAGATTTCTCTGCTAGAAAGTGTATCTACTTCCAAAGTGCAAAACTCACTAAAGCAGCATTCCATGTTACTCAAACATAACAAAATGGCACCTACTTAATCAAAGATAGCCCGAGATTTACTTAGATCAAATTGCTCACAGAATCACTATTTTAACTGCAGTGCAGAAAGTAAAGCTCGTTGTTTACTACATTTCATGTGTGTGTTATCTCAGACATGCTGGCAGCTCACTGCCCCAGTGGCTCCCAGCTCCGGGACACTCCCCCGCACACCCTCCCCTGAGAAGGCCACAGACAAAAATCGGCAAAGAAACTGGTGGGTGCAGAGGCTGGAGTGAGTGTCCTTTGTCAACAGCATGTTTTACAAACCTTTCAATTTCTCAAAAACAACTTCCACCTCTGTGTGTTTACTGAATGCATATTGGCGTCTTGGGAAATTTCCAACACTTCTGCCCGCTTACACTCCTCACCAAATGTGGACACCTTATCTTGGCTCCTGTTATCACACGGTTTGGCAGAACTGTGGAAAAACTTCCACCTGACCACTTTGCACCTTAAAAAAAGATATTTCTGTTATCACAAATGCAGAAATTAACCTACCATTTGGCATACACCTGTAGTATTGACAGGGACAGTCATGTGGCAATGTTCCAGTAACTTTTGGTAAGGCCTGCTAACCAACAGAAGGTAACAGAGAAACTGAAACAGCTCTGAACTTCTTCATGAGAAAAATGCCAAGACAAAAACTCCTTTCAAAGGATTTTGTCCAATGTTCACAAAAAGGTAACACTCATGAACATATGCCCTCCAATTCATACACTAAGAGCAGAGATAAGTTGGGCCACTCTGAAAAATAACAGCTTTAGTCTCTGTGCTTATTCCTGTCTGTAACTTCTCACCCTCTCCACTGTGTGGGCACTGCTGCCTTTTTTGGCTACACACTGTAAAACTTTAGGGATTTCCCCACTAGAACAGTTTCCCAATTCACTTCACTGCCTGCCCTCACAGACAGCTGTGCCAATACACTGATAATATTTGTAATATTGTAACAGTAATACAGAAAATGGTTTCCTCAGAAAGAGAGCCCAACCTCTGAGAATACCTGAAGAGGATGCCCAGAAAAGCAAAGATGTAACACAAACACAGGCAGTTTTATGTTCAACTGATAAAGGCATTGCACCATTTTAGAAAGCAGTAATTGAAGAACTATTGCCAACATTGATACAGCACATCTGTGGATATCCAACCTCTTTGAAAGATCATTTTAGCTCCCCTTCTCTTCAGTACTACTGTTACCCTGATTAGCCAGAAGAGAAACTGAAGTCCACCTCAACTGACAGGAAGACCACCAAGGCACTCTTTCTTTTCCAAAAATCAACTTCTCTGTTTTCAGGTTTTTTGAGTGCTTGAGGTGGACACTGCTCTCAGCCCCAAACAGAAGCTGCTGGGATGGTACTGGAACAGAGGCACTTCCATGCAGACAAGACTCACACCTTGTTGGCACTAGTGAAGCTAAAGGAAGAACAGACAGGTGCCATCATGAAGTGCCTAAATCATGTGATACCACACTAACAAAGATGGGCATTTAATGGCCAAAGGATGCAAGGCTGGGTCTCGAGTGCTAGAGCTCTATAACGTGTAACACCAGTACATAAAATGTGCTCTCCCACAGGAGCAGGGAGGAGCCCAGAGATGAAGCCTGCCTGCTCCAACCCCTCTTTATAGGCTACTCTTGGCAAGGTACTCAGAGAGAAACACCACAGATACTGCCTGGACAAGACAGGGTTTGGTTCAAAGGACCAGACATACCTTATAAACTTCCAGGTTTTTCTTTAAACAAACCAATCTGGTTGAAGAAAATAACTATTCCTATTTATGCATTCCTAAAGACACTACCACAAAGTCCCAGATAATGGCTCAAATTCCATATGAAATGATACATGCAATCTTAAATGAACTCAGAAACGTGGGATTTTTTCCCCACTGAAAAGCTCATTTACTACTAGCATTCCTGAAACTTTCTGACCATACTGATGCTCTTCTGACCATAAAAGTAGGACAGGGCTAGATAGCAGCAACATGGAATACTGACACAGGAGTTGAGAAATGTATTAGATTTATCTGTGAGTTATTACAAGATAGACATTGACATAGTTAAGAGTATTTCTGAAAGATGTAGTTTGGAAACAATATTTTAAAAATTCTAATTACAGCTCAATATCCAGTTAAATGGCATAGCCTTCTGAAAGTTAGAAACAGATGACATGCAAGAGCAGAAAATTAAATCTGACTTTCTAATCTTAGGTAGCCTATTCAATACTGTCAAAAAGAATAAATCCGCTCTTTAGTCAGATAATACATCTTTAATCTCTTCTCACAGGCCAAATGCAGTTTAAAAGACAACTCTTACTGTCAAAGTCCCATCTGGACTTCACCTCAGTAGGTAGCAATAAATTCCAAGCACCTTTATTATATGTACTTAATTACATAGAATACAGTAATTGCAAGATTTCAAGCATTTAGTAAACAGTTATACTGAATTATATTGCTGTTTGCTCATTATGAAATATTTGCTCTATCATACTCATACAGAGCATGACAAACAATAATATTTCTAGTTGCCATGAAACAATATGAAGAATGTCATATCCATATGGCAGAATAAGATAATTCATGTGTTAATTATGAAGACCCTAAAAATAGATCTCCAAGAGAACTATTCATTAATCTTTACAAATATATATATTTTTTTATATTGTGATCTACCTTGAACCTCTGAAGTCCACAAAAAGCTAAAATTCAGTTACCTAAATACTGAACAACGGAGATGATTCCAGAAGCTACACAACCACCTTGCCTCAACCCTCACATCCAGGACATTATAGGCTGAACAGGACTGTGTTACACTTGCCAGGCTCACACGGATGTCTAGGATAGCTTAGGCCATCTCAAAGGACAACAGACACCCATGTTCTGCTAACTTAATACCAAAGGAAAGCTTGCTGGCAAACTAGTCACAAACAAAAATTCTTGAGTCATCAGCAGGCTGTAAATACAGAATCACAAAATTAACAGCTAGAGGTGGTCGAAAAATATATCTAATTTATCCATTACAGGATAAGCATGCCTAGAATGTCACTGAAAACTATGTAATCTATTTATAAAACCTTTTACAATGGGATGCTCTAGAGCCTCCAGTGTGTTCTCATCAATATTACAATTTTCACTTTTTGCCCTGGACACAATCTCAAATAAAAATCAGCTACTTTTTAAAATCTCCAGTTCTTCAGTCAGAGCAACCAATTATCTTTTATTCTAGTGTTGGGGGTTTTTTTGGCACATACAGACTTCCAGTGTCTCTACTTCAGTATCTTTTCTAGCCAGTCTAAACAAATGCCTTCAGCATTATTCAGAGGAGGAACTATCCAAGTCTCTAATTCTTGTTCCTTTCACATCAATGTCCATGAGTGTTTTAATTTCTTAAAAGGCAGTAGCCAGAACCACAAACAGTATTCCAGCTGAGGACTCACCCTGAGTAAATGGTTACTTTCCCCTTGTTCAATTGCACTACAATTCACTCAGTCTATAATCCTTATGGCTCCTTCTACAGCTCTGCCTCCTACATGCAGGTAACTTGGTACTCGGCACTTGAGCTTCTCCTGCATGTACTGCTTGATACACAAAAATTAAAGTGTAAAGATTAAAGAACAAGCCCACAACCAAAAGAGCCTAACACCTGAAATGCACTACCTACTAAAGCCCTCATTTAACCTAATGTAACATCACAATTAATACACCTGAAGTTAACTGAAGGCAAAACATCATTTTTGCACAGCACAGGCCACATAGTGCACTAACAGAGCAAGATATTTTATGGAACTCTCTGTAAAGCACTGCTTGACAATACAAGTTTTCAGAGCTTCAAAAATTTAAAAGACAAGCTACCCTAAGAAAGCTAATTAATGGCACAAAAAACCTGCAAGAAATAATATCCTGAAACAAAGCTGACTGTTATAGGTAGAGGGTAACCACAGACCTTAGTGTTGGGCAGTTGTGTGTGTGTGTTTTGGTTGTTTTCAAGTCTGATGCATATGTTGCACCTGCTGGTCTCACATGTGCAGTTCTTTTCTGTTTTATGCATACACATTTCAAGGAAACATTCTAATGGTAATTTCAATATGATTTTACTGATAAAGAAAATTGGCTAAGTCTTCTTTTCTTCTCAAGTAATGTTATTCAGTGAGGTAGGTGAACACCACTAAATGAAGTCCATTAAAAAAAGCTTTCAGATAAAAACAATGACTGACACATCGAATGCTTCCAAAGTGAAAAAAGTATCAAATGATTAATGTGTTAACATACATGATACACAACAGACTACTAAGCTCAATGTATACTGAAATGACATTTTAGTCTTAAGCATCTGATATTCAAGTATAGTCTCATATCCATGTTGTCTTCTCAATACAGCCTTGGTGGAAACATTTCATGCCATTTTTTAAACTACCAGTATGCATAAACACAAAATATATTGTTCAAAAGCACTTACATTCCTACAATCTACTCCAGATTACAAATTTGACTTTTGCCATATATATTCCACCTCACAAATAAGGTAATTATTATTCTATAGTATAAAACCAATTGGTTTTAAGACAGATTATTTTAAAATGGACTGTCATAAGAAAATTAATTACTCACTCATCCAGAACATGAGGATCCTCAGGACTTTTATTTTCATACTCTAAAAGCTCAAGGAAACTCTGCATGTACCTGAAATAAACAAAAATTATAAAGAAAGAGTTTAAATACTTAATATTTTTAATTTCTTTTATTTTAAGACTACAATGTCACTTAACAGATGCACAGCACACAGTTCTCTGCAAAGGCTAAAAGTAAGTGGGATTCTGCAAAGGGAAAGGAAGCAACTACAATATATGATATTGAGTTAAAAAGTATTACTTATGACCTTACAGTCTGCAATTCAGCAAAACTGGTATATAAATCAAACTGAAGTTAACAGGAACCAAACCTCTCCACAGGCAGGTCTGTAATTTCAGGTAGTTTGTCCCTGGATCTTGACTTTTCCATTCATCCACTCTACAGATGTTAGTTTCTTCCCATGTTCCGGAGAGAGCAATCCCACTTTCCTTCCAAAATAACACCGAAGGGAACACTCCCCAAAAGCCACACTAACAGGACTGCACCAAGCTGGTCCTACCACAGTTCTCCAGGAGAATACACCCATCCACACACTCCCACAGCTCCCACTGTACACATGACCCACCTTGGGCCATGTGACACAACCCTCAGTTTTGCAAAAACAACTCTTGCACAACACAGCTCTCTCCAGTTCAGACATTCAGCTCCCATGGGATTAACTGAGGCTTAGAGCCCCAGAGGTACCACAGAGAACCCAAATCAGAACCACTCAACATGAACGTGGCCAGCCTGCTCTGCAAGACACTGGCCCAACACCAGTATAAATTCTGCCACCTCACACACTGGGCCTCAGGACCAGGTATCACCCCTGGAGTAGGTGCATTTAGCAGTATAGATGCAGCTTTACAGACTACAGAATTGAGACCTGTTTCTTGAAGTAAATCACACAAGGTATCAACCACACACATAAAAGGTAGGGTTTCAACCCTTTTCTCCTGGTTAAGCACTGCCACTTACACTGCAATACCAACACTCATCACATGTGTGTGTCAACAGCTCCAACTCCTTGCAATGATGAAACAGATTGAGAAACAAACAAAACTTCCATGAAAAAAACTGACTGAAAGGTTTAAACAGCTAAAGCTAGCATAAGAGAGAAAAGAAAACCAAACAGCCTACATAAGGAAAAGGCAAAACAAGTGACCAAGCCTTTCCCTTTCCAGTAGCACACCCAGTAGATTAGATCAGCTCAACAGAATGACCTATGCATAAGCTCTTTTGGTAGCAGTTCTACGTTAAAACCAGCTTAATCAGGCTATGAAACTTCACCCTACATCTTCAAGCTACAGCAAAGCTTAAGACAGCACTGTTGTCTATGACTCCCTCCAGAACCACAAGCCACTTACTCCACCCATTTCAAGTGGCAACCACAGGCCACCGCCAACATTCCTCAGGGAGACTGACATTTTCAACATGGTCAGCACAGTAACACCAGCTCCTGTCCCTCAGTGTGTTTGTGCCCTCCTGCAAACATCACAAATGATTATAGAAATCCTCTAAATATTTATCACTTACAAGTAGGGCAAGTAGCTGATACCTCTAGTACTGCTTATTTTAAAAGATGTTATTTTATGCTGCTAAGAGATGTCACCAGCTGACAACCACCACCACACTCAAAACTCAGCTGATTCACATGCAACAATTAACAAATTATGATCATACTCCAAAGCGGTACATGTTCTTCAACCCCCATCTGTCATCACATAATATAATGAAAGTCCTGTTTCTGAAGGACACCACTCCACTTGAAAAGCAACACAACAGGTCATTTTTAATACAGACCTCCTATTACACATGTCAAACATCAGCAATCCTGTGCAGACACAAGGATAAAACAGCAATGAATACTGCTGGTACTGAAGGGAGATGATAGCTGTGTGGATTTGATTGGTTGCCTACCATTACTGGTCTGTTGTATTGATATTAGTATTCTCCATTAGCTTATCAGGAGTTTGGTTCTAAGACTGCAGCTCCCAGAATAATCAATTCCTGTGCTGAAGGATCAGACTAGAGTGTCAGGCAGGGGCAAGCCAAGTGTTTCTCTCCTACACTGCAGGAAGCAATTGTGCAAAAAAACAGTCAGCAAAACATTAAAGCACAAAAAAGCTGCCAAACACGGTCACCAGTCTTCAGTGCAACCAGCAGCCCAACACCTGAAGTCATTACACTGCAGGTTCAACACACCACCAGTGAGGACCTGGGAGTTTCTGAAACAAAGGAAAATGACACAAACTAAATGTTCTAAGGAAAGTCATAAATGTGTTAAAGTAATTGTTCTTTAATCTCTACAGTGATGAAAAAACTATGGAAACAGGCAATACTTTTCCTTTAGAGTTCTCAACAATTTTTAGGTGATTCTTTCCAATTCTAAAGTAAAGGAATATTACTTTAGAAGTCAAGTTCATTAGCAAAAGCACTGTATCCAGCAAGTTAGAGTGACCAGCTCAGAGAAAAGGTTAACTTCAAATCTAAGCTACTCAAATTTCTTCCAAGCCCGTGACTAAACCAAGCTAGAGAAAGGTCACCTTACGTCTAACAACCCTAACCCACTGCCCAATGCCTACGCCACTGTCGTGGTTTTGCTAGAC